>APFE030150467.1:44508-63816 GCA_000404065.3 Pinus taeda | reverse complement strand
TATTTATTGCATGGGAGTCATCGTCTCCTCACTCTTTAGAGTAATGTGTTTTCCGCACGAAGGCAGAATGGTCAAGCTCGTGGACCAAATGTCATTCCCTGGATCACACATCGCAAATAGTCAAATGCCATCCCTAAATCATCTTTTCACACAAGAAATGTCTCATCGGTCTCCAGTCCGTCCACCTGATGAGCGCGAGTGATTCAGGAAGGTGTGACTGAAATCCAGGGGGCATGCATCATGGTCTGCTTCAGTAGAAAAACTCTAGGTATAGGGTAGGTTTCAGCGAAGGATATATGACTAGTCCGATACCCGTCTGTATAGGAAAATGGGATTAGACAGGATAAGATACCTCCGTTAGAAGGTATGCCTTTTCCTATAGAACAAATGTTTTATCTGCAAATTGAAGGGTAACCTGGAAACTCTACTTCACTATACCTGGGGGCATGCAAACCTTTCCGCATGCAAGCGAAGAGCGGCTATTTATTTTTTAAATTTTTAGGACCTCTAACCCTTTAAACCTGTAAGGCTAGTCATTTCCTAACTTGCATAAAGAAAGGATCCGTGGAAAATCTTGAGAGATGTAAGCCAATTCAAAATAGCATCTCGAATGAGACATTTCTTATCATACGACTGGCGAGAAATGTTGTCGCAGAGTTCAAGCTCGTTAAAAAATAAACTCTCCACGAGCAGTTTTAGCACATAGTTCAAGCTCGTTAAAAAATAAACATAAGTCATGAGCAAATGTTTTCCCCAGCGTTTAAGCTCATTAAAAAATGAACTGGTAAATAACCATTCTGAATGCCTTATCGCCAGCTTTTGAGCCTTGGTCGTGTTCTCGCCATCAGCTCCACTCTGTTTTTATCCGATCATTCATCCCCATATGATTGTTTACTCCTTCGAGGAACATCTGCAAAGAGTGATTCTATTAGCCATCCTTGTGACACTGCCGTGATTGGAAAATTCCAAAGCTTACCTGGAATCAGATGTTACCCGAAACCATCACTCGTTCCTCGAAAACGAGTCTTCTTTAAGCTCTTTTCACCTGAATTGTAAACTATGAAAAGATTGACCTCTCCAGCTCATTAAAGGCATCAGAATTGCTATCCCTCCTCTAGATTTTAATATTTTTGGACCTAAGGGATTATTACACAAAAAGATCGAGCGCTTGTCTTGTTCGGCTCGTTAAAACTATAAAAAATTCATCCCTTTTTTATTATTTTACGCTTTTTCGGACTTAAGGGATTATACAATGAAAATAATCTTTGGAGTCTCCTTTCCATTTCTTTCAGACTCTTAAAATTGAAAGAGACCGAAGTTATCTTTGTTCATTAAATTCGTTAAAACTAGCGACAACTCCTTCAATGGAACGAGAAGAGTTTCACTGTGGCTATAGACTCGCTAAAATATGCGAGAGAACAAGTTCGCCCGAAGGGCGGATTAATGAAACAAGCATATGTTGATCCTCCTCAAGCTTGACAAAAATAAAGAGGTACTGGTCAGCAATGACTAGGGAAAATTGGGAAGAAAACTTGAAGAAGCTTTATTGGTAGCAAGTCGCTCTTGAACATGACACTTTCCTTCCACATCCATGCCGATTTGGGTTGTTCCATTCACTGGTCATGGCCATTGGTCTGTCACACCATCCATATTTGGGGTTAACGCTACCAATCCATCGTCAATGTCACTGATATGTTCAAGAGAAGTCATTCAGACAATTCACCTGTGTCTCACCTACTGCAATACATTCATACTTCATTCCTTCATGACCGCCACCGTGAACCCTGTATTGTCAGTTTGTTTTCACCTCCAAAATCATTTGCTTCGTTTCATGACGTTGATGTGGGATTCCTTAAGGCCCTCCTGCGATGGGTCGCTTCTTGTCGACATCAGCTCATTATCCAAGAAGTTGACTTAGGAACAACCCTTTCAGTACTTTGAAGCTTGCATGCCTCAATGGCAAGTTTCTCACTTTCGGCGACAGGTTTACATCGATGGCCTTCGACCGAGAGATTTTACGTGGTGTTCGATGCCAAGTCCTTTTTCACATCACGTGAATTGTACTGTAGTACCTTGAGGGTCATTGTCATTATTGGTGATTCCTCTCGCGCCTGTTAACAGCTTACATCATTGGCTGGTAATCAGGGGATGTTTTTCCATGTTCGACTCCAAAACATTTTTCACATGGATCAACTTGTACTACGAGTGAAGATTGAACGAGTTTTGAAGACCCTGGATCTAGTTTCATCCATCCGGGCTATGATATATTCACGAATATAAAAACATCAAGTGTACATCATTGCCGAATAGATGATCATCCAAATCAAAGGATGATGAGTCCATATCATCAGTCTGTCACATAGACGATTGTCTGTCCTATGTACATGAAAATGAATTTATAAAACTGAGCATGGAAATGCTCGCCTCAGCTAGATCATGAAAAATGTTATCAAAATAATGTATTGTATTGTATCTTATTACAGGTCACCTCCCAGCTCGGAAAAACTTCGGATCCTCATAGTAAAGCATTTCACCCGACATCAGAAATATTAACGACCTCATGCTTTAGGGGGCAATTGTTATAGACATTTTTGGGCACTTCAACCCCAATCATAAATGTCCATAAACTGAGGGCTCCTAAGTCCCTAAAATTGTTTCTTCACTGCCTAAAGGAACAAGGTCAATTGATTACATCATCTCCCAGAAGTTCTCCACTGAAAACTGCTCATAAATGGTCAAAACTGGACCATACTGAAAGCTCAATGCAGGGGGTACGATGCATATCACCTTCCCAATGTAAAAGGTTCGATGCATACAAATTTTCTCCTCTGTAGGGTGCGATGGTCGGGAATGGACAAATGGCAGGGACAAAAATGCGAGGTGGAAGATCATGGAATCTTCCAGAAGCTTCCCCTCTGACACTTGCCACTCCATTTTCGACCAGGGATGAGTAAGAGATCATCATTCTCCAAGTGGAAGCAGGAAATATCAGAGACAAGACACTAATCGAGATCCCAGAAGATGACTCACCTCTTTGTAATCATTTATAGATGGATCCCTCATCACAGAGATCCAGAGGCTGGAATTTTGTATTTTATAGAGAAGTGTTGTTGGTTTTTTGGTGTACATTCACAATGTTGGGTGATCTAGCTTTGCTTGAGGTGAAGAAGGGCTTCTTAGCTAGAGGATGATGTTGGGTCAGAGCACATGGTTGTAATCCTCTTGCTACTTTTCATCTGAATAAAGCTATTCTTGTTTCCTTCCATATTCTTGTGTACTTGTTTATATATGCATGTATATGGTTAATACACATTTGATCCTGTATTATTTATGAATTTAGATCCTTGTTTCTTACATAGTAGTATATTGTTGTGATTCCACGGGTTCTTTTGAAGCTGGGCAGACAAAGAAGAAGCGGCGAAACTCTATCAAGAAGGAGAGGAAATCAAACGCAAGACTCAGGTTGGCCCTCTTGGTTCTCCTCTCGTCTCTTTTCATAAAAGGAAACAATAGTAGACTTTGATTGTTTGTTTCTAAGATATCCATCCATCTTAGTGGGCATAGCAGCGTCCGAGTGGACACTATTCCTGGATAACAAGAAGAAACCCCGATCGTCGAACCGATCAATCGGGTCGAAGATAGGCCCACATGTGAAATTGGTACCCTGGACTTGGTGATTGTGATCATGCGATATGCCGATTGCCGATGATTAGATCAGTGAATCGGTATTGGCAATGGACAAAACCCCTGGGCCATGCCAAATAGATGTGTGATAGCAATCACGATGAGGAATCTCAGCCGTCAGATCAGGAAATTTATAAAATTTGAAATTGGGTAAAAGGGAATTTCTGTGTATTAGCGTGTTTCGGTTTAAAAACTGAAATATAAAGGGAAACGCCTAAAAGCGATAAAGCCATACCCAAAGGGGTTTAAAAGCCCAATTTCATAGAATTTGAGTTCCACAAAGGTGGAATTTTAGGCGGGCCTTAGGCAGAAAGCAGTTTTGGGCTGGCTCCGCCTGATCCCACAAACTGGTTGACACATGGTTGGCGGAGGAGAGAGGAAAACCGCATTTTCGAGCGGGTAACCTCTGTACTCCTAAGCCACCTAAAAATGCATGATGACCGTTGGATTCGAGATCATGCAGATCAACGGTGGAGAGTGCGATAGTGGCCGAAGGCAGACCCGATACGATTATAAGGCGATTTCGATATAATTTAAGTCCGATAAAAAGGATCTTGACGGGTTTTCAGTGTTTTCCCATGTATTTGGGATTTTTCCCAATATGCCTACGCGATGCAATATAATGCCTAATGGCAGACCCAATAAGGATTTTAGGGGCGATTGAATAGAATTTCACGTCCAGATTTCACGTTCGACAGTGTATTTTCCATAAATTTTTGTGTAATGAAATTTTCTCCAATTTTTGGGTTTTTGCCTATGAGAAGGCCCCAAAACCTCTGTAACCGCTCCTGATCATCATGCCATGCTACAAGCAGGTGTTTTTACTAGCAATGATGCATTAAGAAACCACATAGTTGCAGAGCCAGATGGTCAGTCAAACAGAAAAGGAGCAGGGAAGCCACAGAGGCACTAAGAGATGATGATACACAGAGAAACCATTGACGAAGCTGAAAAGTCAGAAAAATACCTCAAAGAAGCCAGAGAGCACAATTGAAGAGGGGCAAGCAAAGGCAGAAGCAAGGGAGTGAAAAGCTATTGCGCAAAGTAGCTAAGGGATTCTTTGGGGTCACTTGGAGGTCAAGTGAGAAGCCAGAGAACTGAAGGTTACAGAGAACCAAAGAAGCCAGAGCCAAAGAAGCTAGAGCCAGAGCTAGAGCCAGAGCTAGAGCCAAGAGACAAAGCCATGAGCCAGAGCCAAGAGCCAGAGCCAGAGCCAGAGCCGAGAGCCAGAGCTAGAGCCTAGAGCTAGAAAGACGAGAGCTTTAGATCCAGGGGATAAGATGGTGTTTTGAACCCATTGTGTTCTATGTAAACCAGTGGAGTTGAGCATGGAGCTTGTAAAAGAACTTATACAATAATCCCAGAGAGCCTAGTCGAGTTGACTAGAGCTCAAGAAGATGTAGCCCATGAGTTTTGGGTGAACTCCATATTAAACTTGCTATCTTATGTGTGATGCTCATTTGCTGCATTGTTTCACTGTTATATGTTTTATATCAGTTTAAGCAAATCGATTTATAGCACATAAACAGTTTAAAACATCCATAAGCATACACCTATTTTCAAGCATATTTAATTTTGCATTGGTTAATCATTTGTGACTTGTGAATATTTAAGCTTTGGAAGTGGGAGAGGTTATTGTAAGTTAGACAAGAAGCCTAAGTGCCCCATTTTCAAATGACTTGAGAAGCCATCCATGAATCAGTAAGCTTCATGATCACCAAAATTCTCCAATACTTCATCTGTGAATGATGTCAGGAATGGATTGTGAACACAATCGTCGTTAAGCTTCCTAAGGTCCATGCATATTCTAATTTCACCCTTCTGTTTTTTCTCCTGTACTACCATAGGACTCACCCATTTGGATTCTTCCATTGGTTCAATAATTTCAGCTGCGAGCATTTTGTCTAATTCGCCATGGACCTTTTCTTTATATTTTGGATTTAAATGGTAAGGTCATTACTTGACTGGATTCGCGTCTGGTTTTAGGGTGATCTTCATCACCCATAAGTCACCAATGATCCTCTTTAAGTCTGTGATTTTGGTCAAGAACAAATCTTGATATTCACGGAGTAACTTGGCGACCTTATCTATCATAGCATTGTCCCAATAGTCCCAAAGCGTCGTGTACTTCAGCTCCACGTTTATGCCAATGTTTACCTACTTTGTTTTTAGCGGTTCAGTGATGTCAGGATCCTCAATTGATGGTCCTCGAACCTTGTGACAACCTTTAGTTTCTAGAATATTAATATTTCAGGGTTCGTCATCATCCTCCTCTACTTGCACGTTATAACATTCTAGGGCACTGCTTAACTAGGTTGCCCATGCTGGTTGAACTACTTATAGTGGTTCACGTGGTATTTTGAATATGGCGACTTTTACTGCTTACAGCGTGTCGTCAACAGTATCCGACCATCGTTATTCAAATGTGAATGTTAACAAAAATCCCTCATGCAAGACATCCCATTTTCCCGTACCATATTAGAGTTTCGTCTCAGTATACCAATTCATGGGTATGAAATCCAGGGTATGGTAGAATAAGTGTACCCATTCAAGCTATGGTTCTTCCCCATAGGCCTTGGTCCATTTCACGAGGTGTGTGTGTGGGTCATCTCATCCATCGTATTTATCTTCTATCCATAGTTGTGGTTTCCCAAATCATAGATGCATCATCCTTCTACATCCGTGCCAGTTATCAAAATTTCCTTGGTGTGTTCCCCACCAGTGCACAGGTGTTGTGCACAGCGACCACTTCAACGCATCGAACAATTGTTGTTTTGGTACTGCACTTTCAAACTTGCTCAAGAATTCATCCACTGTTGTCAATCCATCATATGTTAGAAAATCTCGAGCCTATATTGTTACGCAACGCAGTGATCAAATCATCATGTTGCAATTCAGCGTTGTCACTTTGTTCAACCGATTATGCTAGTGCTCATCTTCTTCATCTGAATCCAAGGTGCAAGAACTTGCATGCTCCCATGAGATCCTTCCATTTGCAGTCAGATTCACCCAATCCTGATCTTGCACAGTTATCTGATAAATACAATCTAGCTCATCACCACGCACTAGTTCAATGTAGCGTGCTCCTTCGGATGGGTCTAGTGGGACTACTACGCATAGGGATTTTTTTTCAAATATCATCTTCCACTTCTTCAGGTTGATGATTCCATTCATATCAGTGGCCTAGTCTATTCCTAACAATGCAGGATAGGGATTGTTGTCATCAACAATCTCTATTACCTCAAAGTCCATCTGTGTGCTCACACCTTCGATATCAACTATTATCCCTTGCAACCTCCCCACGGGCAAAATATTATGTTGGTTCGCCATTCGTAATTGAATAAGGGGCCACTGCAACGCGGGCCTGCCCATGTGTTCCCATGTTTGCTTCGGTAACACATTCGCATCCGATCCTAGATCTAGGATGACCTGATCCATTTCGTACTCACCAATCTGTGTAGTCAATCTCATTTCCCTCCCAGTGCGTAATGCGTGCTTTCCCAGTTTCTGGACTACGCGAGGTTCCATTGACCCTACGCACCTGGTGATCAACTCCTGTAGTCAAACTCAGGTTCCTTTGTAAGAGCCTTGTGAACCCATGTATCTTCCTCGGGCTGCTTCCCCTTATCCTCCCCTGTAGTCACACCACTTCTGAGAATCATGTTCACATTTGGGTCTTCTTCGCACGGTTCAGACCTCATCATTTGGATATTTTGAGTTGGAGGAGGCTCAAATACCCATTTCTCACACATATGTGTGATCAACGTAGGATAATCTACTGCTTGATGATCGAACTGAGCATAGTATGAATAGGATATTCTCGTTGGGTTGGTACAATCATGGGCATAGTGCCTAGCCCTCTGCAGTTGTAACAAAATAACTATCCACGATCCCTTCCTGGTCCCATTCCTCCTCATCCTTGACCTTTCCCATGAAATCCATCGCGTGACACCCCCACAGCTAGGTCGAGGGTTCGCATTTCTATCTGCATCCTATAGGTTTGAGTCTGATCCATCATTAACTCGTAGTTGTGACAAGTACGCTCGTTGTGGCCCACTAACCTACAGAAATTACAAAACAATTGATGGGGTGTTGGTGTATACTTCTTCAACAAATGACAATTATCCGTTGTGTGTTTTCCTCCTATCTAACAGATTGTGTACCACAGGATGGGTGTCACACTCGTCCCTGCCTGTGCCTCTGGTCTCAACTGCATTGGTCCCCCTCCTGCCAAGTATTTTGCTAATATTGGACAGTGATCCTTGTCATGGCCCTGGTATTTGCATTTTATGCACCATACTTCCTCACGCGCCTTTGGCCACAGTGCCCTATCCTGCGTCAAGCTTCGCATTTCTAGGCAGAGATTCTGTAGTTGCACATGGATTTGTTGAACTCCCAACCAAGATCTTGTATCGAGGTCTCATGCAACATCATCGCCATTTCCAACGCTTTATCTTGGGTTGAAATCTTCTGTTGTGACAGTGTCGTCCTCAAGTGCAGTGTTATAGATGCCACAAGCCATGAACGATGTTGTGCATCCGTGAGTGTCATATTAGCCTCGTAGATCGTACTCTTCAGTCGCTGATCCAAATCCCACAGGGTCTTGCCTGGAAGCATCGCGATCTCTTTAAACCCGATGATTGACTATGTCTCTAATTTTGGCTGGCTAAATTCCCTATTCAATGCATTCTGGATCTATGTTATCCCTACAGTTGGGTGGTCATTAGAGTGCTTGATATACCATGTCAACGCGCAATCCTGCAGTGAGCTCACTAATGTAGCTTTCTTAATGTTGTCATTCGTGACCCCTTGCGCTTCCCACACTACTCTTACCACGAACTAGAACTGGTCTGAATCCTCATTCCCTACTCCTCTGAATACGGGTAGCTTGATCGCGCTTGTCATGCTGAACTGTGGGGTTGGTGGAGGTGGAGATGGTGGGGATGGAGGTGAAGTGGGTGGTAGCATGGGTGAAGGTGGTAACTACGGAATGCGTTGTTGTATCAAACTGACCACACTTCTCAGAGAGACTCGAGTGAGCTCTTCCTTGCTCTCTCGTGAAGGTGAAATTAAGGGATTGTTTCCTAATTCCCCGCTACCTTTGTAGATATTTCTTCTCTGCGTCATTCCAACCATTAATGTATTCACATAACCTGTTTTTCACATAATAGCATCTTAATCCAGGTATTCAAAGATTTAATGTACTTACCTCGCGATCCCTTGAGAAAACATCATTCTGCTTCGCTATATCTCATGGTCGTGTCTATCGCAAACTCAATGATAAATCCCCCTATTATCTAGTCGAGCTAATGGGCCACAACTCACATGATCTTGTCTTTTGATACCTCTAATATGCACACTAATTCCAGAGTCCACACTATAGGTTGGTCGAGCCAACACCTTCCCTGGCTTTCGGCTAACCTCGCAATCCACTCATACAGTTCAAAAGGAAAGGATGCAATGAAAATCTCATGGATTTCTGTATACACATAGCAATCTAGCCACCTCTTCTCAGATGCCTCCAGAATTATGTTTTCCTATGTTGCGAACTCGTGAATCTTTTTGTCCACCCACTCTTCAATTTCCTTCTTTGTTGGGTTCCAGTGGCACAACATCAGACATCCCTTGGTAGATCTCAGTCCCGACAATGGAACCATTTTTTGGCTATGTGGGGCCTAACCCAGGTTCAACAGTGAGTTTAGCCAAGCAAATCCTCATACTACTGGCCCTTTTGGCAACATTCCGCGGAGCATGGACTGAGGTCTCACCCGCAGTAGTATGGGAGGGTGCTGGAACCAGGTTTCTGCACCCTAGGAATGTCTTAATGAGGGTTATGGAGGTTCGTGATCCTAATCTATGCACTATGTTGCTCCGTGCAGCTTCCTATTCTTCGCAACCCGTGCGCACCTTTGTGAATATAATATTATTCTGATTCGATCCTTACTGTGCTATTATATTAGTGCTTAGCTTAGTTTGTGCGGGCCCAATATTCTTATTACTTATTCAACTTTCAAATTAGCGCATGTACTCAAAAACAATATAAATGCATAAAGATAACCAGAATATAGAAATACAGATGCACATTATTCTGAATCAATCTTATCTTTATTAATACAGAAGTTTGATTACAGACCTGCCTTTGCCCTGCGCACTCAGCTACAAGGGTCCACGCACTTAGTTGCAGACTGTACTAGGCCTCTATGCACTCAGCTGCAGAGCCTCTACCTACTACTACAACCTAATACCCTTCAGATTAACTTCTATCTTCTAACCATGCCTTCGCATCTATCTATTACTTGCTTGCTAAAAAACTGTCTTTACACTTAGAGCCTCGCTTTATTTATACAATCCCATGGTCCGCGAACCATAGGTAGGTCGACACACTTTACATTAAACTACATTATCTCAGGGTAGACAACCCTAGATTCTTTAGCTTCGTGCCCATACTTCGCGGAATATTTGCATTACATTGACCACAATTCGGGCTTTAAGCCCCAAAAACGTGCTAGGTTCCAGGCACTACGAGAAGCACCATCAGTGAAACCAACTTGAGGAGACGCAGACATCTGCAAAGCAAGAAAGGCATAGTAAACAGGAGGATTGTTTGAAAACTTATCACACAAAACCATGTTGTACATAAATGAATCACACACTAATGTACATAAGTAACCATGCAATATGACCTAAGCATAGTACTTTTTAAGATAAAGCTCGTTGCGGGGCTTATCAAGAGAATTTCCTTCATAATCAATAAGTTCATAGGCTCTTTTCTACAAAATGAGTTTTACAATATAGGGCCCATGCCACATAGGTTCGAACTTGCCTGCCCCCGGCTTATCATTAGCTTGGTCGTATATCAGGACCAAATCACCCTCAAAGAAAGCACGAGGGGAGACCGACTAGTCGAAATGGGTTTTGACCCGTTTCTTTTGCACTTCGATGACCATGGTAGTGAGACAGTAAGTCTCATCCATTCGTTCTAAATATAAGAGGTGTTCCTCTTGAGGTGATGTTTCAGGAAGGAGTTCAACAACTAACTTAAGTGAAGGAATCTCACATTCGATCAGAAATGTTGCTTCCAGACCATAGACCAGCTAGAATGGTGTGAAGCCAGTTGTGTCTTTGTTTGAATTTCGGTAGGCACATAGAGTGTAAAAAAGCATGAGATGCCAATTTGACTTGTGCATCCTATTATGCCCCTATACCAATATGTGTCATATATCATGATTGACTTGGTTTAGTTTTGAAATATGTTCATACCTTTACTTGTTGAAAAGGTTTTCCATATTTGTCAAAAAACAAAAAATTAAAAATGTAAAGAGGGTATACCCTAGAAAAAGAATAAAAGGGTAAAAAGAATAAAGAAAAGGTCAACAAATGAAAGAAAATGAACCCCAACAAAAAGAAAAAGACCATGAAAGTGTGCAAGTCCAAATGCCACTACTAGTTACTTTTATGTAAAATAATGATTGTGTGCAACTTGTTACTTAGGCCACAAATCCATGATAACCAAATAGCTTAATCTTGGCTATTCCATGTTTTCAATTTCATGTTTTAGATATAGAGAATAAAGATCTAACCAAACATTTTAATCTTGGCAGATAAGTAGATAGGTAGAGTGAATAAAAGGAGCTCAACAATTTATTCTAAGCCCTTGGATGTAATAAGTGCAGATTTAGATAGATATCACTATGTAAAAGAAAAGAAAGTGTGAAAAGGGTTTGCCAGTTTAAGTGCACCCTAATAAAGAAGTGAAAATGCTAGGATAAAGTAGGTAGGGTAAGTAGATGATGGTTGCAGAATAGATGTGTGGTGAATGTTAAGTTTAATGCTTAAATCTTTTGCTTTCATCACTTGGACAAAGTACAACTCATATTGGAGACAGCCAATCAAGGAGACAAAGTCAAATTAATTAACTTCCTTACTTCATTTTACCCTAAAAATTCACTAATTTCCCCTAAGTGTTAAAGGTACCTATACAAGTTAGAGGGGCTCAGAGCATTTCTTTAACCTTTGGAGAGACCGGACCCTGGGCCCAATAATTTGAAAAGGCCTAAAGTACTTAAATCCCCTTCATCAGCATTTACCCCTCCATAATTTCATTCATTCCCTTTATAAAGTTTTTCCTAAGTAAAATCCTATTTTACTTAGGAAAATAAAAAACATTCTATCTACATGAAACTCTCATATATCATTGGCCTAAGGTATAAGTTTTGTATGATGAAATACATTTTCAGAGACATTTAACTTAACACACTTCATATTTCAAAATCATATTAACTTTTAACTTATATTATTATTTAATTCTCGAAACGACATTACCCACTCCCATATTATTATATTATACAAAACCCCAAATTTTTATATATCCCCCCCCAGTTGCGAAATAACCTTAATAACACTCATAAATGGGATTAATTAGCTAATCCGTAGTTAATTAAGAACCCAACCTCCCCGCCATGCTAATAAATGAATTAATTAATCCTCACGATTAATTAATAACTTCAACCAATCACATCGCCCCTGATGCAATTAAAAGCTTTTAATTACTGTCGGGCCCCAGCCACTAAACAACAGTCACCTCAGCACCCCGACCACCATCTGATCGGAAACCTCAGATTCGATGGCCATCAAACATATCGCAGGGCCTTATGGTCAACATTTAGCGTGCGATGAGAGTGGTTTCTTAAACAGTGCCAATGCTACATGTCGAAAGATGTGTGGAATCGCGCAACCCCTCCTAAAAACCACTTCCCACCCATAAGCAGTGCATTGAAATCTGCTTATCGCCTCCCCACAAACAACAAAAAATGTCAAATATTCCCACTGATGCAACCTGTCCGTTTCACAAAACCTACCAAAAGATTGACTTTGCATAAAAATAGAGCATAATCCATTTTCGTCCATTATTCTGAAAAACTCATACATGCAGCCAGTATGTAGAAATCGACCAACTCATACCCAAACCATCAGCAACCCTAAACGTTGTTGCTCGACACCACTCTAGCCCACGGTGTGCCTCCAGTCAACCAATACACCATTACCAGTCACTCCATAACAGGTATTTACCATTTTTCTTCCAAAAACCCTATTACATACTAAATTTCCTTTGCAATTACGTTGAAACCCCTAAATTTCAGTGTAATTCATTTGCGAAACTTACAGTAACGAACTCCCAACACCCCTGTTTCACCTATCTCACTTAAAAAGCCCCATTTCCATCTTTGAATCCACAAGAACCAGACATGAAAGCCCCCTGTGGCCCTCAATGTACCTCCTATCACTACTCCTCATAGAGATTGGGATTATATGCCCTTAGCAAATAAATATTTCCAAATCAAAGACCTCACATTTGACGACTCCCCCTTGAGACTGCATTGTAAGTATTGGGACCTTTACCTCAACAATGTTGACAATATTGGTCTGTGGGAATCAAATCTCCCAAAGTATCAATTCCCTTTTGTGCACATTTTCCCAGACATTGTTCACTAGTGTCATGCCATTTATGACCCTAATCTCAAAGCTGTAATGTCCCTCGACTAGAAAATCCTTTTTTCCATTACAGTAGATTCCATCAATGAAATATTGCAGTTGCAACCTAGTCAGAACCTTACCCCTCTGTCTATTGCTGATTTACTTGACAAATCTTCCAAACTATCCAGCTCAGAGATTGCCAGAGTTTGCAAAATTTTCATGTTAGAACAATACATTTCAGAAAACCCTCCACTATACATGACAGGTGCTTTTACAAGCTTAGGGAGGGATATCATTACAATGATTGCCTGTATTCTTAGTTTCATAAGTAATGAATATGTGGATGAAATGACTTTTTCTTATCTGACTATCTTCACCCCTAGCCAACCCCCTACTACCAAGTATGATTATGCTGCATTCATAGCTAACAAAATCCATGATCAGTTCATGAGATTGGAAAATGAGAGAGTGTTCAAGTATTCCACAGTCTTGTATCACCTCTTCTTGTATTACCAAACTGACAAATTCCCATTCTCTGTGAATAAGCTAGACACCAGAGGTAATCCCATATCAGTCATTTTTTGGACTTCCATCTTCGATTACTAATACACTTATCCCTATTCATATAATGAATTCATAGATCAATTTGTCAATCTTGTAACCACTATGCTGATAGGACATCCTCTCCCAAGAATCAGTGATGATGTCAAGAGAATCCTTCAACTGTCAAAGCAATACAAGATAGGTGACTGGTACTTGTATCATAATCACACTGAGATCCAAATCTATGGTTGTGAACTCCCTCCTTTCAAGCTGCCTAAGTATGTTCCTATGAGATTGTTTGCCCTGGAATATTACAAGCAAATGTTAAACTCTGACCAAATTCATTTCACTAAGGCAAAGAAGAAAGCCCAATTGAGGATCAAAGACCACATAGGACCATTTGTGTGCAACAATAGAGAAGCAAGGAAAAGAGTTGAAGAAATCATAGAAACAACAATGAGACTAAAGAAAAGCTTTGTTTGGATTTATGATCCTCATGGTTTCATCAGTGACAGGAGGGTAAAACATAAGCTGTCACCCTACATCCATCACAGAATCCCTGATATAGAACAATATGCCAATTTAAATGAATCGAGAGAAGGAACATTGATAGAGGAAGATAGTGATAAAGTTGAAGTTGAGAATGTGATGAAATATTTGGAAAAGAGACTTTACCTGGACTCTTTTGTACAAGTACCAACTGAAACTTCTCCAAAGCCAACACAGGAAACTAGTGCTCCCACAGCAGATCCATGACAGGAACAAACACAAGAAACTAGTGGTCCTACATCAGAACAAACAGGACAACCACAAGTATCAGAAGAGCCAAAGGTATCAGAGCAGCATGAAATCTCTGAAGAAAGAGCTCCACCACAGCCACACCTAGCTCCTACAAATATGGGAAATCCCCCAGCTGTGCAAACTCCTCTAAATGAGGAAAAGAATTCGAAAAGAGATAGGGAAGTAGCTACCCCTTCTAGTAGACCTACAAATCAAACCTTTGCTAAGAGGCAAAGGTTGAATTCTTATTCATAGGAGGAGTTCATAGATGAAACTATAGAAAGCATGAGAAAGGAAGGAACAGATAGTTTACATACATTCCCAACAGGTGGGACACCCTCAAGTTCATAGAGGCAAGAGCTAGAAAGACAATAGAGTATAGAAGTTTCATCTCTTAGGTCTTGTTCTGAGAAAATTATAGATATCAAAGGAAAGTTTAAGGAAATCAAGAGAAAGAATGAGCAGCTGAAGGCCTAAGCCTATGCTCAGTACCTAGAGATGGCCCCTTCAAACCAAACCAGACCGATGTCAGCCTTTGACATCATAGAAGGCAAAATGCAAATGAGTTTCTTAAAACCCACAGTGCAACAGCCAAAATCGTTGGCAGATTATCTCAAAACTGACTTTGAAGTCATGGCTAAAGACATCCACCCTATTGATCAAGTTGAATTACATAAGCAAACAGGTGAGATGGTCTACTCAACACTGACCAACAAAGTAATGATGGCTCATAGATTGCAAAATTCATTGAGAAACACTACAGCCCAAGTGCAGTGGGAGAAAGCCTCCTCACAGGCAAAAGATAACAGGATAAAATCATTGGAAGAGTTGGTAATTGAGTTAGGTCATGACCTAAAAGATGTTAAGGTACAAAGAGCTTAATCAAGAAAAAGAATGAAGATATAGCTGCACTCAGAAAATAGTTGAAGCTGCCACCCCTCATTCACCCTCAGACTGCTAAAGTGATAGATAAGAAAAATGAAGAAGAACTTATGGACTTGGTCCTTAAGTAAAATGAGCAACTGAAGGAAACAGAGCAGGAATTGGAGAAAGCAGTACAGTCAAGGTAGAGTGAGTTGACCACATAGCCTCAAACTGTAGTGCCAATAGTTTCAACAGTAGTCCCTTCCACACTTGCAATTGTTTTAGCACCAAACATTCCTTTGGAAACAACTGCACCCATGGAGGCAACAGGTACATCATGGACAGGAACATCAACACAGAGCACAAAGGACTTAATTAAGTCCATGGAAGAAATGAAACTCCAAGTCACAGAGCTACAGAAAGTAAAATAGAAATTCATTGTCATGGAACATAAATATGATTTATCAAAGATAAATTATGCAGAGGAAAGAAGGAAAAACAAGAGCATGACAGAGCAAATAAAAGCATTAGAGAAGGACCTGACATTTGACAGGCCTTTGGAAGAGATCAGGAATATATTGTGGACCAATATCATTGATTCCATCAATGATATTTGTTCATCCATTCAAATAATTTTTGAACAAATTGATTTGGTTAAGCTTGCTCTAGAGGCAATTCAGCAAACTAGAGAAGAACTGGGTAGAAAGCCTGAAGAAGTAGTCTAGTTAATAAATTTCCTAAACAGTAAAAACATGCAACAATTAGAGCAACTAGACATTCAAGATAGGACTACTACTATCCTCGAACTAAAGAAATTTCTGACAAAAAGGAACTTGATGCAAGGCCTAGAGCGAACATGTCAAAGCATGCAGGAGGATATAGAGGAATTCATGAGAAAGTTTGACATCTTAATAAGTAAGGGACTTCCAAGTCCTTTAGTCATCAATGATAGGCTAATGGTTCAGATAGACTACATCAAAAAATTACATAAGCAAGCTGACAGTCAGGCCAGTTCACGTGCAGTCAAGGCATTGCCCATAGGGAAAGCTATCTATGATGGTTTGGAGAACCTTTTTTACATTGAACATGAAGTGAAACACCTATTCCTAGTGCAACCCAATTTTGTGAAATATACTGAGGCTGATGAAATTTACAAGAAATTGACAAGGATAACTATACCAAAAGAAAAATGGTGAACCAACATCACTGACATCCTATAAATTACCATGAGTAAAGTGAGATAAACAAAGATATTTACCACCGTAAATTTTGGTAAAAAAGATGAATACTGGTGAACAGGTAAAGAGTATCAGATACAAGTGAAAGAGTATCAGTTGAAAGATCAAATCAGGAGTCCTACTCATAATTACTAGCACTATAGCAAGATGCACGTTCATAGGACCTGCCTCAAGCTTCTTCAACAAAAACAGGGACAACACAATCAATTCACTTTATGTTTCTATATTTGAGACCATTTGTCTCTATATTAGTGTAAATATATATTTTGTTTTCCTAAAATAAATCTCATTTAGTTATGAGATATTTTGATGTAAATTTTGTATAAATACTTCTTCATTCGAATTATTAGGGGTGGATTCTTAGACATTTCTGTAGACAATTTACTTTTGGAATTGAAGTGTTGTTGAACAACTTTTGTATGGTTGGTTGGAACAAAGTAATAAAGCAAAGGACTTTTACAGGATATCTGTGTCAAACGAGAAATAAATAAGTATTCTATATCTTGTGTTTCTACAATTTTTCTAGTTTAATAATATTCATATGTGTTTCATATCTAAATGATAAATGAAAATTTATATTTCAGAAAGAGCTTTACTGCATTCTGTCTTTAAAATCATTTATATTCTTAATGTTTTCTTCCAGGCTATTATAGGTAGGGAATTCTTAATTGCTCCCTGCTTTCATAGTTTATCACTGTGACCATTTAACAAATAATACTTAATTGCTTTTGTTAATGAGCACCCACTTTCCCTCATCTTGGACCCTTTTGAAGGATTCTTAGTTGCCCTTCCTCCCTGTTCAAGACCATTTTGCCCATTTGAAACTATCATTTGTCTTTTGTTTGGCTATCTTGCCCTGTGAAATTTCTCCTTTGTTAAATCAACTTGATCCAGTTAAGCCATCATTCAATTGACTCCATAGCCCAATGGTCTGAAATACCTTATTCTATCCATCTACTCTTGAATTCCACCACCAAACAAAATCAAAACCCCCCAAGCTTTCATAGCTAGCCTAATATCTCACAAAACATATCTAAATCACAAAGTGAGAGCCCTCTCTGAGTATAGATTAGCTAGATTCTGTACTTAAAAGATTGGTTTGTGGTTACCTCAGAGTGTCCCTTCTTTTGATAACTTCCAAGGGAAAATCTGAGTGATAACATAGTGGCGACCATACTGGGGAAAACCAATTCCTCAGTTAAAACACATCTTTAATAAACACAAAGTTTGATTATATGCATCTTAAATAGTTCATAGAAGTTATTTTGATGTCTTCAAAGGAAATTACAAAATGAAAGACTTAAAATCTGGCTTCAGAAAGAACTCGATACAGTAGGGCTAATCTTGACCCTAATCCACCCCCAGTGTTTGAGAACCCCAATTTGATCCCCAGAATTCTTAGAAGACAAGAAAGATTTATTAGCCCTCGACCCATATTTAGATCTCAATCTTGTCCTGTTGAGTGGCTGTTTCTAGAAGACCTCTCCTTTGATGAGTACTTTGAAACATCTTTGTTTCGAACTTCATCTGATTTTGAATTAATAGACCTAGTCCAAGACCCAAAGTTCATCAGAGAAATTGAAATTCAAAGAGCTAATTTCTTGATTAATAGACATTTGCAAAACTCACCTCAATCTGATCTTACCACTAAAGGAACTCCTAATCCTTCTGTAGTCACTTCTTTTTCTACAAGCTCCTCATCCATCCCTCATATGTCTCAACCTCGAACCACTCCACAGTTGACTTTAACCCCTAGTCCTCCATCCACACCTCAAACATCCACTATTACTCCAACTTCAGTCATTGTTTCAACACTACCTACAACAATGGCTAATAGATATGCTCCCCTTGTGCTGCCAGCCAATTTAGGTACCATGCCCCAAGACTATCAAAGTAAGATCATATCCTTTGATGGCACTAGAACCTATACAGCCCAACAACATACTAGGAAAATGACTGATTATTTCGAAATGTATGAAATAGACACTGCTGATGTGAAAATGAGGATTTTTGTGCAAAGCCTTACCGGAGATGTTAGAACCTAGTTCAGAGCCTTAACACCCAATAGCATAAATAGTCTAAGAGGCCTCTACCAACAGTTTCTGAACAGATGGGAGAAAAGAAAAGATCCCCTTCAGATCTTATTTGAATACGAGAACCTCAAGAGAGGACCACAAGAAATTGTGCAGGACTATTGCACTAGATTTAATAGTGTATATAGTGCCATTCCCCTTGACCTCAGGCCTCCCCCTGGCTTAGCCTTAATCAAATTCCTTGATGGATTTGATTTTGATATGGCTTTCCAGCTGAGAGAATGAAACCCTCCTACATTGGAAGAAATGCAAAGCATAGCAGTAAGCGTTGAAGCCAACCTACTCTCTAAAAGATCCAAAGCTAGGAGTGAAACAAGGATACCATTAAAAGAAGAAATCTCACCCTTTGAACAAAAGCTAGATGCCATAATTAGAGGAATGGATAGACTAGGAGATAGAGTGGAGATAATTGAAAGGAAATCTCCTTGGGATAGCCAGCAAACTAATGCAGAGAGAAATCCTAATTTTAGGAAAAATCAAAACCAGAACACTGGAAAGAATGGTCCTAACAAAAACATTATACCCCCTTGATCCGGATTTAAACAGGAACGCAACAAAATACAGAGATAACCATATACATAAAGATGCAGTGGAAATAATACTTCATTTCATTAATGGAAAATACCAAAATA
>APFE030150467.1:30211-42187 GCA_000404065.3 Pinus taeda | reverse complement strand
CCTCGTTGGGGACATGCAAAGAAAAACAGAGAAAAAAAGCAGACCGCTCTGATACCACTGATCCGAATTTAAACAAGAATGCAATAAAATACAGAGATAACCATATACACAAAGATGCAGCGAAATAATACTTCATTTCATTAATGGAAAATACTGAAATATGCTTACAACCGGAAATAGAAATAAACCAGCTAGGGCGATGGTAGCTTATCTCTGAGAAGAGATGTGTGGCTACATGCCTCTGAATTGTTCCGAACTGTGTTACAATGAGGCTCGAAGGCCTATTTATTGTTGAGAAACAATGGAAAACCCTTCACATTCCAAAACCTAACCCTAGAAGATGAAACGCCAAATTGTGGGCCCCGTTTTGGGTAAATTGGTACATCAATTTCCCGGGTTCGTAACTTTGGTATACGATCTCTGTTTGACACGTATGATAACTCGTTATAAAGATCTATTTGAGAAATACCTCTTTGGGAAGGGCAACATCAGTCCATGGACCCATGCTGCCCCGAGATTTCCCAAAAAATGTCGTTTAGGGCCTCAAAATGGCTCCGGAAGTTCAGGACCCGAAAAAACTGCTAAAAATAGTAAATTGTGCTACAATTTAGGAAACTGAAAAAGCTGAAACAGACAATTGTGGGGGTCCAAATGGGATAGGTGGGTGGCCACCAACATCCACCTGGATCACCCCCTTCCAAGAGAACTATGCAGAAGCTTCTCACTTTGAAGGCCCAGAAGAAGATACTCAAATAAATTTGATGAGGCTTGATGATGAAGAAGAAGTTTTCTTATCCCAAGATGATCAAGAGGCTCGCATACTTAAACAGTTTAAAACCCAATCAAGAGAATCTTTCAACTTTAGGCAGGGATATGACTCAGCTGTCTTTGAGGTGCACAAGCAGTACAATCTAAGAGGTAGGAAAATTGATGTCCCTGAAACAAACAAGAAAACAGTCCCAAATCAGCCCAAAAAAGGTAAGACAATAAACATACCATTGCAAATTCTTTCTATTCCAAATACTAATACTCCTGACCCCATAATTGAAGATGTCTCTAATAATCAACCAAACAATAAACAACCTTCCACTTCCCTTCCTTCCAAGGAAACTGTGGAAGAGCCTCCAAAAGTTGATTTAGGAGAATCAACGAATCATGACTCTAATCCTAGAAAGGAGAAAGACATAGAAAACACAGTTGTTCAAAATCCAAGAGCCCAAATAGAAAAGTCCTTTAATCTAGAAGCAGAAGTTGGCAAGCTGAAAACTTCTGTTCCATTATCTAAAATAGCTAAACATTATGTTTACTAGACTCAAATCAATAGATCACTGAAAATTATTGGAACTGAAGACTTTGTTAATCTTTATGATAATCAACCCAAGTTAGTCTTTGGCCCAGAAGTGAATGGGAAACCATTGGAAGGAGGAATTCCTCCCTTCTATGTTAGCCTAAACATACATGATAAGATTCTTCACAATGCCATGTTTGACTCTGGTGCATCTCACAACCTTATGCCCAAATCTGTCATGGAAAAGCTAGACCTAGACATCACTAGACCATACAAAGATTTATTTTCTTTTGATTTCAGCCAAGTGAGGTTTTTAGGATTGATAAAAGACTTATGTGTTTCATTGGTTCAATATCATGCAAAAAAAAATATTAATGGACATAGTGGTAGCTGATATACCACCCAAATATGGCATGTTGTTGTCAAGATCCTGGGGTGCTAAGCTTCAGGGATCTCTTCAACTAGATATGCCATATGCCATTATATCGGAATTTGGACAACCCAAGAAACTATACAGAGAAACATTGGTGAAATGTGTAGTAAGTAGTCAGGAAAAACCCCAAAATTTCCCCATCTACTCAGTACATTTTGATATGGATTCTTTCATTCTTTACAATGTAGAAGCCAGTCCTTCAAACACTTTAGAGGTTTTAGCAGCAGAACCAAAAGAAATTGAAAAAGAAAAATAAACTGTTCATATTCAGGAAATATCAAATAATAAAGAAAATTCAAATAACAGTAAAAACCCAAAAGCCATGGTTAAACAAGTTCCCACTACCCCAGACACAGATTATGAACATGAAATCCTTTGGCATTTAAAGTTTGATGGCTCGGTAAATAAACTAGGAGCAGGAGCAAGAGTTTGGGTGTACAATTTAGAAAATGATCATGCTGAAGGCCATGCCTACAGATTAAATTTTAGATGCACCAATAATATGGCAGAATATGAGGCTCTCTTGTTACGTCTTAAACTTGTTAAAAGATTAGGAGCTATAAGGGTGCCTATCATGGGAGATTCAGAATTAATAGTTAAACGGATTAAAGGAACTTACTCAACCAAGGATCCTAGACTAGGATATTACAGAGGAACAATCATAGAATTCCTAAACACTTTTTTGGAAACCCAATTTGCAACTATTCCTAGAAAACACAACATGCAAGCCCACAGCCTGGCCATGTTTGCCAGCACCTGCAAATTACCTTTTTAACCTAATCATCAGTATACTGCTGAGATTAGGCACAAACCAGCCATCCTTGATAATCTTAAGAACTAGTAGGTTTTTGATAGTGATAAGCAGATTAATAATTTTTTAAATTTATATGAGGAATTTTCTAACCTCAAAATAGATGTTGATACACTCACTAGTTCTAATCAAATAAATGAGGTAGAAATAAACATTTTAGAAGAGAATCCAACAAATTTGATTCACCCAACGAAATTCACACAAAAAGAAATTCAAGACCTGAAACAAATGGACTTAGATGAAATAATTGAAGAAGAATTAGAGGTTATCAACCTAAAGGACAGTCATTTACCCAAAGGATTGACTCCTCTAGAAGACCTGTTCGACTCTAATGACATTCGAAAGAGACCTAAAATGGAGCCTTTAAAGGCAGACATCGAAGAGTGTAACTTAGGAACACAGGAGAATCCCAAGTTGATAAAATTGTGAAAATATTTACCTCCTGATCAGAAGCTAAAGTATGTTGAACTTATGAGGGAATTCAAGGATGTCTTTGTCTAGAGTTATGAAGATTTGAAATCCTATGACACCTCTATCATTCAGCACACTATACCTTCGAAAGAAAATCAAAATCCCTTTAAACAAAAACTTAGAAGAATTAACCCTGCGTTATTACCATCAATTGAGAAAGAAATCAAGCGCATGTATGAAGTAGGGATTATTGCCCCTATTCGATTCTTAGATTGGGTATCTAATCTAGTACCTACTAGAAAGAAAACAAGTGAAATAAGATTATGTGTTGACCTAAGAAATGTGAACAAGGTCTCTTTGAAAGATAACTATCAGTTACCCAAAATGGACCATATATTGCAAAGGGTAGTTGTTTCTTCTAGAATCTCACTTTTAGATGGGTTTTCAGGGTATAACCAAATCTTAGTTCATCCTAATCACCAAGAGAAAACAACATTTACAACACCATGGGGTACCTTCATGTAGATTAAAATGCCCTTTGGACTAAAAAAAGTAGGAGAAATTTTTCAAAGAGCAATGGGCATTGCCTTTGCAAAAGAAATTCATGATTTTCTTGTTATATATCTTGATGATCTCACTGTTTTTTCTAAATCAGATCAGCAGTACTTGGAGCATCTCAGGCAAGTATTTTTAAAGTGTAGAAAATATGGTATTTCTTTGAATCCAAAGAAGTGTTTGTTCAATTTGGAGGAAGGAAAACTGTTAGGTCATGTCATTTCTAAGGATGGCATTCGAATTGACCCCTCTAGGATCGAAGCTATTTTGCAAATTCCCTATCCTAGAAACATTAAAGAGTTGCAGGCATTTTTAGGAAATATTATTTTTTTAAGGAGATTTATCTCTAACTTAGCTGAACTCATTAGATCATTAAATAACATGTTAAAGAAGGATTCAACCATTAATTGGACAATTGAGGCTAAACAATCATTTGAAGAAATTAAAATAGCCTTAACAAGAACACCAATCCTCTCAAGCCCACAGTTGGATAGAGATTTCATCATTTTTTCTTTTGCCTCAGAACACACCATAGCTACAGTTTTACTACAAAAATATGATCAAGGATGTGAAAAACCCATAGCATTTTTTAGTAAAGATCTTAGAGATGCATCGTTAAAATACAAAATAATGGAGAAACAAGCTTTTGCATTGGTAAAAGCTCTTAAAGATTTCAAGGTTTATATTTTGTATTCTCATGTAATAGCTTATGTTCCTAATGCAGTAGTCAAAGACATCCTGACCCAGGATGGAATTGATGGAAAAAGATGAAAATGGATAGCTACTATCTTAGAATATGATTTAGAGATAAAACCCACTAAGCTAATTAAAGGTCAGGGATTGGCTAAACTCATGGCAAAAACTAATTGTCAAGCCCTAGACATAAATCTCATTACAGAGATGGATAACGAGCAAGAGATGGCGACTCAATAGATCAGCCAGGCCTTTTCAGATTCACCTTGGTATGTTGTTATTATTAATGTGTTACAAAACTTGCAAGCTCCTCTAGGGTTGTCCAAAACCAAGAATAGATTTTTGAAAATGAAGTCTTCAAAATTTTGCATCTTAGATAATTCTTTATTTTAGAAAAATCATGAAGGCATTTTGTTAAGTCGTTTTTTGAAAGAAGAAGCTGACAAGACTCTCCAAGAACTTCATGCAGGGGACTATGGTGGACACCTCTATTGGAAGTCAATTGCTGACAAAATTCTAAGAGCTGGATTTTATTAGCCAACCTTGTTTGCAGATGTAAAGACATTTGTAACTTCCTGCCACAAATGCCAAGTATTTGAAGGAAAAAGAAAATTGTTACCTTTACCACTAAAACCCATTTCCACTGAGAAACCTTTTCAACAATGGGGTCTTGACTTCATTAGAGAAATTCATCCACCCTCTTCTGGTCGACATAAATGGATACTCATTGTAACTGACTATTTTACAAAATGGATAGAAGTTATTCCCTCTAGACAAGCCACAGAGGCTGTCATCATAAGATTTCTAGAGGCCAACATTCTGTCCAGATTTGGTTTCCCAGATAAAATTATCACAGATAATGCTGCAGCATTCAAGTCAAAGAAAATGATTAATTTATGTAACAAGTACCATATCACACTAGGTCATTCCACAGCCTACTATCCTCAAAGGAATGGACTTGCAGAATCTTCCAACAAAAGTCTAATTAATAATATCAAAAAAATATTGGAAGAGAATAAGAAAACTTGGAACAAAAAATTGATCAATGCTTTGTGGGAAGATAGGCTTACAACCAAAAAATCCATTGGAACCAGTCCCTACGAGCTAGTATATGGCATGGAGGTTGTTTTTCCCTCATCTTTAAGGGTTCCTGTCATGAAATTACTGCAAGAAGCTCAAGTGGAACCAAATGATATACAAAGAAGGATAAACCAGATCATCCATTTGCAGCAAACCAGGGAGGAAGTTTACTAAAGATCACAAACGCTACAAGAGAAACTCAAGAAAATCTTTGACAGAAGGACCAAAGCAGAAGATTTATATCTAGGAGACAAAGTATTAAGATGGGATTCTAGAAGGGAGGACAAAGGAAAACATAGGAAGTTTGACTTCTTGTGGAAAGGGCCATATATAATATATGTTTTCAGATGAAACAATGCATATTTTCTTAAAGAGTTAGATGGTGCAAAACTTTAAGGAGGACTAGTTAATGGTCAGATGTTGAAACATTACTGTGATCCCAGTTTTTAACTCTAACTAGATTTCTAACTGTACATAATATATCCTTTATAATGTCAGTTTTTATTGGATGGTAAACTTGTGAAGTTGAAGTCCGAAGAGAAGGCCCTAAGCTTTAGAACCATTACTGTCATAAATAAAATAAAACAGAAAGAAAAGGAAGATTCCAGATCACAGTCAAAATCATTCATAGGCCATTGATCTATTGTTCTTGACTTTCCACCAAGGAAATCCATCCCCAAATGGAGCCACTGTTATGCCCCTATACCAATAGGTGTCATATATCATGATTGACTTGGTTTAGTTTTGAAATATGTTCATACCTTTAGTTGTTGCAAAGGTTTTCAATATTTGTCAGAAATAAAAAATAAAAAAATGTAAAGAGGGTATACCCTAGAAAAAGAATAAAAGGGTAAAAAGAATAAATAAAAGGTCAAAAGTTGAAAGAAAATGAACCCCAACAAAAAGAAAAAGACCATGAAAGTGTGCAAGTCCAAATGCCACTACTAGTTACTTTTATGTAAAATAATGATTGTGTGCAACTTGTTACTTAGGCCACAAATCCATGATAACCAAATAGCTTAATCTTGGTTATTGCGTGTTTTCAATTTCATGTTTTAGATATAGAGAATAAAGATCTAACCAAATAGTTTAATCTTGGCAGATAAGTAGATAAGTAGAGTGAATAAAAGGAGCTCAACAATTTAATCTAAGCCCTTGGATGTAATAAGTGCAGATTTAGATAGATATCACTATGTAAAAGAAAAGAAAGTGTGAAAAGGGTTTGCCAGTTTAAGTGCACCCTAATAAAGAAGTGAAAATGCTAGGATAAAGTAGGTAGGGTAAGTAGATGATGGTTGCAGAATAGATGTGTGGTGAATGGTTAAGTTTAATGCTTAAATCTTTTGCTTTCGTCACTTGGACAAAGTAGAACTCATATTGGAGATGGGACATTAAGGAGACAGTCAAATTAATTAACTTCCTTCATTTTTCCCTAAAAATTCACTAATTTACCCTAAGTGCTAAAGGTACCTATACAAGTTAGAGGGGCTCAGAGCATTTCTCTAACTTTTGGAGGGACCAGACCCTCGGCCCAATAATTTGAAAAGGCCTAAAGTACTTAAATCCCCTTCATCAACATTTACCTCTCCATACGTTCATGCATTCCCTTTATAAAGTTTTTCCTAAGTAAAATCCTATTTTACTTAGGAAAATTAAAAACATTCTATCTACATGAAACTCTCATATATCATTAGCCTGAGGTATAAGTGTTGTATGATGAAATACATTTTTAGAGACATTTAACTTAGCGCACTTCATATTGCAAAATCATATTAACTTTTAACTTATATTATTATTTAATTCCCGAAACGACATTACCTACGCCCGTATTTTTATATTCTACAAAACCCCAAATTTTTATATATCCCGCCCCCAGTTACGAAATAACCTTAATAACACTCATAAATGGGATTAATTAGCTAATCAGTAGTTAATTAAGAACCTAACTTCCCCACCATGCTAATAAAAGAATTAATTAATCCTCACAATTAATTAATAACTTCAACCAATCACATCACCCCCGATGCAATTAAAATATTTTAACTACCGTCAGGCCCCCACCATTAAAAAACAGTCAACTCAGCACCCCGACCACTATCCAATCGGATCCCTAAGATCCAATGGACATCGCACATATCGCACGAGCCTTTTGGTCGACATTTAGCATGCGTTGAGAGTGGTTTCTTAAATAGTGTTGATGCTACGTGTCGAAAGATGTGTGGAATCGCATGGCCCCTCCTAAAAACCACTTCCCACCCATAAGCGGTGCGATGAAATCCACTTACCGCCTTCCCACAAACAACAAAAAATGCCAAAACATCCTACTAAGGCAACCTGTCCATTTCACAAAACCCGCCAAAAGATTGACTTTAAATAAAAAACAGAGTATAATCCATTTTCGTCCATTATTCTGAAAAACTCATGCATGCAGCCAATACATAGAAATCGACCAACTCATATGCAAACCATCAACAACCCTGAAAGTTGTTGCCCGGCGCCACTCCAGCCCATGATGTGCCTCCAGTCAACCAATACACCATTACCAGTCGCTCCATAGCATATATTTACTAGTTTTCTTCCAGAAACCCTCTTACATACTAAATTTCCTCTGCAACTACATTGAAACCCCTAAATTCCAGTGTAATTCACTTGCAAAACTTACAGTAACGAACTCCCATCACCCCTGTTTCACCTATCTCACTCAAAAATCCCCATTTCCATCTCTGAATCCACAAGAACTAGAAATGGAAACCCCCGTGGCCCTCAATGTACCTCCTATCACTACTCCTCATAAAGATTTGGATTATTTGCCATTACCAGATAAAGATTTCCAAATCAAAGGCCTCACATTTGATGACTCCCCCTTGAGACTACATTGTAAATACTGGGACCTTTACCTCAATAATGTTGACAATATTGGTCTGTGGGAATCAAATCTCCCAAAGTACCAATTTCCTTTTGTGCACATTTTCCCAGACATTGTTCACCAATGCCATGCCATTTATGACCGTAGTCTCAAAGCTCTCCAAAGATTACAACAGACGAGAAAATCCTTTTTGCCATTACAGTAGACTCCATTAATGAAATATTGTAGTTGCAACCTAGTCAAAACCTTACCCCTCTATCTATTGTTGCTTTACTTGACAAATCGTCCAAACTATCCAGCTCAGAGATCGCCAGAGTTTGCAAAATGTTCATGTTAGAACAATACATTTCAGAAAACCCTCCACCCTACATGATATGTGCTTTTAAAAGCTTAGGGAGGGATATTATTACCATGATTTCCTGTATTCTTGGTTTCACAAGCAATGAATATGTGGATGAAATGACTTTTGCTTATTTGACTATCTTCACCCCTGGCCAACCCCCTGCTGCCAAGTATGACTATGTTGCATTCATAGCTGACAAAATCCATGATCAATTCATGAGATTGAAAAATAAGAGAGTGTTCAAGTATTCCACAATCTTGTATCACCTCTTCCTGTATTACCAAACTAACAAATTCCCATTCTCTGTGAATAAGCTCGATACCAGAGGTAATCCCAGATCAGTCATTTTCTAGACTTCCATCTTCGATTACTCATACACTTCTCCCTATTCATACAATGAATTCAGAGATCAATTTGTCTATCTTGTAACCACTATGCTGATAGGACATCCTCCCCCAAGAGTCATTGATGATATCAAGAGAATCCTTCAACTGTCAAAGCAGTACAAGATAGGTGACTAGTACTTGTACTAGAATCACACTGAGATCCGAATCTATGGTTGTGAACTCCCTACTTTCAAGCTGCCTAAGTATGTTCCTATGAGATTGTTTGCCCTGGAATATTATAGGAAAATTTTAAACTCTGACCAAACTCATTTCGCCAAGGCAAAGAAGAAAGCCCTATTGAGGATCAAAGACCACGTAGGCCTATTTGTGTGAAACAATAAAGAAGCAGGGAAAAGAGCAGAAGAAATCATAGAAAAAACAATGCGACTAAAGAAAAGCTTTGATTGGATTCATGATCCTCATGGTTTCATCAGTGACAGGAGGGTAAAACATAAGTTGTCACCCTACATCCATCATAGAATCCCTGAGATAGAACAATATGCCAATTTAAATGAATGGAGAGAAGGAACATTGATAGAGGAAGATAGTGATAAATTTGAAGTTGAGAATGTGATCAAATATTTGGAGAAGAGACTTGACCTGGAATATTCTGTACAAGTACCAACTGAAACTTCTCCAAAGCCAACACAGGAAACTAGTTCTCCCACAGCAGATCCATCACAGGAACAAACACAGGAAACTAATGTTCCTACATCAGAACAAACAAGGCAACCACAAGTACTAGAACAGCCAGAGGTATCAGAGCAGCCTGAAATATCTAAAGAAAGAGCTCCACCATAGCCACACCTAGCTCCTGCAAATATGGGAAAACCCCTACTTGTGTAGACTCCTCTAAATGAGGAAAAGAATTTGAAAAGTGATAGGGAAGTAGCTACCCCTTCTAGCAGACCTACAGATCAAACTTTTGCTAAGAGGAAAAGGTTAAATCCTTATTATGAGGAGGAGTTCATAGCTGAAACTAAAGAAAGATGGAGAAAGGAAGGAACATAGAGTTTGCATACATTCCCAACAGGTGGGATACCCTCAAGTTCATAGAGGCAAGAGCTAGAAAGACAACAGAGTATAGAAGTTTCATGTCTCAGGTCTTCTTCTGAGAAAATTATAGATATCAAAGGAACATTTAAGGAAATCAAGAGAAAGAATGAGCAACTGAAGGCCTAGGCCTATGCTTAGTACCTAAAGATGGCCCCTTCAAACCAAACCAGACTGATGTCAACCTTTGACATCAAAGAAGGCAAAATGCAAATGAGTTTCTTAAAACCCACAGTGCAGCAGCCAAAATCCTTAGCAGATTATCTCAAAACTGACTTTGAAGTCATGGCTAAAGACATAGAACCTATTGATCAGATTGAATTACACAAGCAAACAGGTGCGATGGTCTACTCAACACTCATTAGCAAAGCAATGATGGATCATAGATTGCAAAATTCATTTAGCAACACTACAGCCCAATTGCAACTGGAGAAAGCCTCCTCACCGGCAAAAGATAACAAGATAAAATCATTGGAAGAGTTGGTAATTGAGTTGGGTCATGACCCAAAAGATGTTAGGGCAATAGAGAGCTTAATCAAGAAAAAGAATGAAGATATAGCTGCACTCAGAAAATAGTTGAAACTGCCACCCCTCATTCACCCTCAAACTGCTGAAGTGATAGAGAAGAAAAATGAAGAAGAACTTATGGACTTGGTCCTTAAGTTAAATGAGCAACTGAAGGAAATAGAGCAGGAATTGGAGAAAGCAGTACAGTCAAGGCAGAGTGAGTCAACCACACAACCTCAAACTATAGTGCCAATAGTTTCAATAGTAGTCCCTTCCACACTTGGAACTGTTTTAGTACCAAACATTCCTTTGGAAACAACTACACCCATAGAGGCAACAGGTACATCATAGATAGGAACATCAACATAGAGCACAGAGGACTTAATAAGTCCATGGAAGAAATGAAACTCCAAGACACAGAGCTGCAGAAAGTAAAAGAGAAATTCACTGTCATGGAACAGAAATATGATTTATCAAAGATAAATTATGCAGAGGAAAGAAGATAAAACAACAGCATGACAAAGAAAATAAATGCATTAGAGAAGGACCTAACATTTGGCAGGCCTTTAGAAGAGATCAGGAAGATATTGTGGACCAATATAATTGATTCCATCAATGATATTTGTTCATCCATTCAAATTATCTTTGAACAAATTGATTTGGTTAAGCTTGCTCTAGAGGCAATTCAGCATACTAGAGAACTGGGTAGAAAGCCTAAAGAAGAAATCCAATTAATAAATTTCCTAAACAGGAAAAACATGCAATAGTTAGAGAAACTAGACATTCAAGATAGGACTGCTACTATCCTCGAACTAAAGAAAGTTCTGACAAAAAGGAACTTAATGCAAGGCCTGGAGCAAAGATGTCAAAGCGTACAGGAGGATATAGATGAATTCATGAGAAAGTTTGACATCTTAATAAGTAAGGGACTCCCAAGTCCTTTAGTCATCAATGATAAGCTAATGGTTCAGATAGACTACATCAACAAATTACATCAGCAAGCTGACAGTCAGGCCAGTTCATCTGCAGTCAAGGCATTGCCCACAGGGAATGTTCTCTATGATGGTTTGGAGAACCTTTTTTACATTGAACATGAAGTGAAACACCTATTCCCAATGAAACCCAATTTTCTCAAATATACTGAGGCTGATGAAATGTATAGGAAATTGACAAGGATGACTATACCAAAGGAAAAATGGTGGACCAGCATGACTGACATCCTATAAATTGTTGGTTTTCAAGCCTCTGTGGAAGTTTTTTGTAGCTTCATGTTCTGGATTCTCCACAGTTTTCAGTTTAGTCTGTCGACGTTTCGAACCCCAACAGGGGCCCATCCTCAGGACACTCTGAAAGATAGATGAAATGAATGAATGATGATGAGAGAAAGAGCTAGGAACCTGTATATAAATACACAAATACACAGGAGCCCTAATATGAGAGCCGACACTTATTTATTATTATTACAAGAAATTTAATTATATTTGATATTATTATTATTAATTATTTACTATTTAATTTATTTTATTGTATTGTTTAGATTAATTAATCAA
>APFE030150467.1:2269-28889 GCA_000404065.3 Pinus taeda | reverse complement strand
AATAATAATATCAAATATAAATAAATTTCTTGTAATAATAATAAATAAGTGTCGGCTCTCATTTTAGGGCTCCTGTGTATTTGTGTATTTATATACAAGTTTCTAGCTCTTTCTCTCATCATCATTCATTCATTTCATCTATCTTTCAGAGTGTCCTGAGGATGGACCCCGTTGGGGTTCGAAACGTCGACAGACTGAACTGAAAACTGTGGAGAATCCAGAACATGATCCTATAAATTACCATGACTAAAGTGAAGTAAACATAGATATTTACCACAGTAAATTTTGGTAAAAAGGATGAATATTGGTGAACAGGTAAAGAGTATCAGATACAAGTGAAACAATATCAGTTGAAAGATCAAATCAGGTGTCCAGCATAGAATTACTAGCACTACAGCAAGATGCATGTTCATAGGACCTGCCTCCAGCTCCTTCAATGAAAACAGGGACAGCACAATCAATTCACTTTTTGTTTTTATATTTGAGACCATTTGTCTCTATATTAGTGTAAAATAGATATTTTATTTTCCTAAAATAAATCTCATTTCCTTATGAGATATTTTGATGTAAATTTTGTATAAATACTTCTTTATTCAAAGTATTAGGGGTGGATTCTTAGACATTTCTGTAGACAATTTACTTTTGGAATTGAAGTGTTGTTCAACAAATTTTGTATCGCTGGTTGGAACAAAGTAATAAAGCAATGGACTTTTACAAGATACTTGTGTCAAACAAGAAACAAATAAGTATTCTATATCTTGTGTTTTTACAGTTTTTTTGGTTTAATAAATATTCATTTGTGTTTCATATCTAAATGATAAACAAAAAGTTATATTTCAGAAAGAGATTTACTGCATTCTGTTTTAAAATCGTTTATATTTTTAATGTTTTCTTATAGGCTATTATAGGTAGGGAATTCTTAATTTCTCCCTAATTTCATAGTTTATCACTGTGACCATTTAACAAAGAATACTTAATTGCTTTTTGTTAATGATCACCCACTTTCCCTCATCTTGGACCCTTTTGAAGAATTCTTAGTTGCCTTTCCTCCCTGTTCAAGACCATTTCACCCATTTGAAACTATCATTTGTCTTTTGTTTGGCTATCTTGCCCTGTGAAATTTCTCCTTTATTAAATCAATCTGATCTAGTTAAGCCATCATTCAGTTGACTCCATAGCCCAATGGCCTGAAATACCTTGTTCTATCCATCTGCTCTCGAATTCCACCACCAAACAAAGTCAAAACCCCCCAAGCTTTCATAGCTAGCCTAATATCTCACAAAACAAAGCTAAACCACAAAGAGAGAGCCCTCTCTGAGTATAGATTGGCTAGATTCTATACTTAAAATATTTGTTTGTGGTTACCTCAGAGTGTCCCTTCTTTTGATAACTTCTAAGGGAAAATCTGAGTGATAACACATCCCAATAGTACGCTGAAGCATGGTGACCAAAACTTTGTTCACAGCTTCAACTTGGCCATTGGCCTGAGGGTAATATGGGGTCGAGCCATCGTGGCACAAGCCCAATGTAGATGTCATTTCTGCCATCATGTATACTCTGAAATGGGAGCCATGATCTATGACAATGGCTTGGGGTACGTCAAACCTGGAAATAACATGGTTAAAAATGAATTAAGTTACCTTCTTACCATCTGCAGAATATGTAGGCATCACTTCGACCCATTTGGTAAGTAATCCACAGCAACGATAATGTAGCCATGCACCCCCCCCCCCCAATGTAATGAGGGTGACATGTCATATAATCAATGCCCCATTTGGCAAAGGGACCAACAGTAATGACATGGGTGTAGGTGAGCGGGTGGGGCGCGCATCTTGCATTGGTAGATTTGGCATTCGTGACACTTGCAGATAGCAAAAATGCAGTCTTTGAAGATGGATGGCCAGAAATAACCAAAGCGAAGGATTTTCTGAGTTGTAGCATAACCAGACATATGACCACCACATGCCCCGAAGTGGCAATCATTGAGAGCTCTTTCAGCTTCCTCAATCATGAGGCATCGGTGAAGAACAAAATCAACACCAACATGGTATAAAGTATCACCAATAATGTGGTAGGGTTGAGAATGATTTTGAATCCTCCGACCATCATCTTTGGTCAACGCGGACCAAAATGTGGAGGTTTGGAGATACACGATGATATCACTGTACCATGGATCAAGGGTGCTAATTAGGAAAAGGGTCTCATCTGGGAGTTGTTCATCTGCACTAGAAGGGAGAGCTTTGGAGGGAAGGGAACAAATCAATTCAGTGAAAGCAAGTGACTTCTTAGATTTGACCATAGTGAAGACAAAATCGAACTCTTGCAGGAGAATGATCCATTTAGAATACTTGTCCTCCAGCAACTAACGAGTCAGGACGTAGGTCATAGGGTTGCATTCAAAAATCACTATAGCCATTCGTAAGAGAATATAATGCCGAAAATGTTGAACAGCCTAGACGGTGGCCAAAGCCAACTTCTTGATATGTGCATAACACGTTTCGGTGTCAAGGAGATTCCAACTTAGGTAGTAGATCACTTGTTCACTGCCTTCATCGTCGTCTTGAACCAACACCATAGCTATGGTGATAGGGGTTGCAGCTAGGTAAAGGAAGTAATCTCGATAATAGTCTGGTGGATGCAATAGAGGAGCATTTATGAGGAAATCCTTAAGATCATCAAAAGATTTGTGGGCTATCTCATCCCATGCAAAGGGTGTTCCTTGTTTGAGCAACTAGGTAAATCCTATAGCTAGCCCGGCATAGTTGGGTATAAAATGACGAAAAAAATTGGCCTTTCCCTAGAGGCTCTGGAGTTGGTGCAGTGAAGATGGAGGGGGTAAGTTTACAATGGCCTAGACTTTTAGCGGATCTAGGCGAATCCCATCCTTGGAAACAATGAATCCGAGGAGTCATCTTGATTCCACGTAGAAAACACATTTGTGTGGATTTAACCGGATTTTATAGTGTCTGCAGCATAGAAAAACCTATCGAAGGTGGTTTGGGTGATCTTGTCACTTATGGGAATGGGCAGGAAGGCCATCCAAGTAAGGTTGGAAAATGTTGCGAATATCATGAAATGCATAGGACATTTCCTATTGAAATGTGGCCCCATCATTTTTTAGTCCGAAAGGGAGCTTCTTGTATGCGAACGTCCCCCATGGGCAGATAAAGTTTGTCTTCTCTTGGTCAGCCGGTGTGATATTGATCTAGTTATAACCAGAAAAACTGTCCATAAAGGAAAAGATCTCGCTCCCGGCTCATTCATCAATGATTTGATCAATGAAGGGAGTAGGATAGTTGTCTTTAGGATAGGAACAATTAATATCTCGATAATCCACACAAACACAGACCATGCCTTGTTTTTTAGTCATCGAGACAATGTTGGACACCCAATCTGTAAGGGGAATAGGATAAATGAACCCATCTTTGAGAATATTTTTGACTTCACCCTTAATAGCAGTGGCCTCCCTAGGGTGCACCAGACGAAGCCATTAGCAAATAGGTTTCGCGTTTAGATACGTTGGTATTTCATGCACCACAATGTTGGGATCAATGCCAGGCATTTCTTCATAAGACCACGCAAACACATCACAGAATTCTTGAAAAAGACGACTATATGTCTTGATCCCATCTGGAGAACAAGATACCCTGATATGAACGTGTTCAATAACACTAGTTTTGATAGAAATGTCAATCGGCATCATTTGGGTAATATTACCCAAATTTCCTTCTGACCATACTTCATGAGTAACAATCGGTGGTGGCAATGGAGAAGAGGACTCTTCAAAAGTGGTAGACATGACCACCAAATGAGGCAGGAATGAGGAGTGATGATGGGTATCGATCCATGGTGGTTCCTTGAGAGACATGATTTCCATGATACTTTCATCGGCAAGGAAGGTCTCGGCTAGGGGATTGGATGATTCCAAAGCACCAAGCCAAGGGGATTGAGAATACATATTGAGAGAGGTCTTCGATATATGAGAATCAAAGGATGCATAGTTCGTAGCCAAAATAATTTCCACATTGTTGACTTTGGCAGGACTAAGTGGCATGGCATCGCCCCAAGAATCAACCAAATCTAGCACAGGTATTACCCAGGGATCAGATCTGACCAAGATCATGTTGATGGAGGAAACATGAGGAGGTGGGAGTGGGAAAATCCCCATTAAGGCAGAATCTTTGAAGAGATCTGCCCCCACACTCTCAAAGGGAGCACGAGAGTGCTTGACATATGGAATTTTGCCATCAGATGAGGAAGAGGCAAAGAAAGACAGTTGATCAACGGTGACAATCCTCCCTTGATGGGGAAAACAGATCACACAAAACAAAGAGGATGCCACAGCATGCATGGCATGAGTCCAACTTCGGCCAAATAGAATATTATAATTGAGATTTGTTTCAACAATATCTACTTCAACTTGCACTGTATTACCTTCCAAGGTGATCACAAGGTTGGGTAAGACATAGAAGGGTTGCGAATCGTGCCCATCGAAAGCTTCCAATGTGTTCGAAGATTGGTTCAATGCAGGGGAACCAATAGCCTTCCAGCAAGCAGTTGACATGATGCAGGTAGAAGCACCTTCATCGATGATAGTGCAGTGGATGGTCTTTCATTAATGATTACCTAAATAAGAAAGGCAATCTGATGAGGGAGTCTCAGAACATGGTTTTGTATACTGAAACAAATCAAATTAGAATCGATGGGATCAATGCCCCTGATAGCTGACAGCAAAGATTTCCGTTGTGATGGGCAGCTTTGGAGTACCTCGAGAGCAGACATAGCTGACGGTACCTGAGCCAAATCTTCAAAAATATTGTAATGCTGAGCGACTTGGGCATTGGGATTATACGAGGATTTTCATAGCACACCTCAAGAGGGTTGTCATGTAGTGGAATCAGGGTTAGGGTGCTCGATTTGTAGAGGGCCAAAACTCGGGGTAGAATAAGAAGGTGGAGCTTCTTTTTCTTTCCTTGCTATGGGAGCTGGAGTTTGATAATCCTTTGATCAGGTAGCCACATTAATGGGCATGCTCATCATGAACATTTGAGATCTAGAGGAAGCATATTGGGGTTGGTCTACCATCTGAGTCTGCTGAGACGGAAAAGGCTCTTTGAGGACAATAAAGTTCCCTTGAGCAAAGGACTAACTTCGGATCATCATGGACAATCCTTAGTATAGTGATCCTCCTCAAATATGAGACAGGGATGCTTGGGTTTCCATTGTGAGGATTTGCCAGCAGATGATTTGGGAGGACCCTGTTTCAAGGCATTGACTTTAGCTTTGCCTTTGCCTTTCTTTTTTCCCTTTTGAGGATTTGTCCACTTCAGTAGACTGGACAACGTGGACCTATGAGGTTTTACCAAGGCCTGGAGGATTTTGAGATGAACTGTTGGGATTATTATTCGAGACCGACTTCTGTTTGGAAGAATTTTTGGCAGTGGCCTGGGATACTAAACCAATAACTCCATCAATAGGAGAAACAGCAAGTAACTTCGATGTCACAAGATCGGATGATGGCTGCAAAGCATTGGGTAATAATTCGTATAAGGTGCCAAACTGAGAGTATATTAGGTCCAAATACTGGGCACGAGCGATGGCGTGCTCTTCAGTGACACATCCCCCCATGGCTATATCATGAGCAATTGGGGCTATGAACGATTTGGTAAACCATTCGGTGAGCAACTGATCAGTTATTTCAAACTTGATTAATTAGCATCTACGTCTCCATTCATGGATATGATCAGAGATGTGTGTCGCAGTGTCTTTCTTAAGCGATGTGAGCAGATAGGTGCCTGTTTCATAGCGAACCGACAGTTGAAAATGCATGAGAAAGGCCATGGCTAATGAATTGAAGTCATGAAAAGTACTTCGAGGTAGCTCGATGTACCATTTTGTTGTGGCACTCGTGAGGGTTCGTTGGAAAAGATGAAGACGAATGGAATCATCCACATATGAGTTCAATGAGCACTAGAGGTGATATGTCATCACATGGGCCTAAGGATCTTCTTTGGCTTTTCCATCGAAATTTGGGCAATCACTTGGTATCTTGGATGGCATCGGATCCCAGTACAGCACATGAAGAATCAGATTATTCTTAAGACGCGATACATCCAGCAACTCAAGTGTAGCCAAGAAATGTAACTAAATGTTAAAAGGCATGGGAGGTCTATAGGCAGGCCCATAAGGAGGAACCCATCCCAGCTGGTAAGGATTTTAACCCCAAGATGGGGTATTTTGGCGATATGGCATCTTAAGGCTACCCCCATTGCGGATTACCTTGACCAAAGGGAGGATTCAAACCTTGAATACCTTGAAACTGTCCATGCATGGGTTGTTGATAGGCAACATATGGGTTAAAAGGATGTTGAGCCTGTTGACCTTGGACATATGGGTATGGGACCTATTGTCCTGGAACATAGGGTTGTTGGTCATGTTGTCCCTGAACAAGAGGGTTCTAGACTTGCAGTCCTTGGGCATAAGGTTGATACGCTTGTTGCCTTTAGACGTAGGGATTTTGTACTTGGTGCCCTTGGCCAACAGGATTCTGAACCTATTGGCCCTCGACAAGAGGATTCTCCACCTGTTGCTACAAGACTTGACCTTGAAACTGTCCCTACAAGGGTTTCCCTTGTTGATAGGTATACAAGGGTTATTGTTGCCCGAGTTGGTTTTGCTGACCTTGCAATTGCAAAATTTTCATTGGGTTTGCAAAGGTTGGCCCTACGAGGGTATGGGTTGAGAGGTATGTAGAGCAGATTGCATCTGCTGCTGCGTGACCTGCTACCACTATTGAAAGGACTAACCTTGTAGTTGTTGCATTTGACCTTGCTGCAGGATAATCTACCCTTGTTGTTGCATGGATAATCTACCCTTGTTGTTGCACAGAAATCCCTTGCTGCAATAAAGGTTGCCCTTGCGGTAACAAAGGCTACCCTGGTTGTTGCAAAAGTTGTCCTTGATGTTGCAAGGGTACTTGAACAATGCCCAGGAAATTACCAAATTGAATCTAGCCATAGCCAAGCTGGATGTACTGCCCAGGTTGGAGGGTGTAAGGTTGATTAACCAATCCTTGAGAACCATATGGAACGTAAGGATTTTGGTATTGGACCTGAGCCCCATAGGGTTGGTGATAGTGAACATTGCTCGATCCAGACGAACCACCAGGATTCTGAACCTGTTGGTACTAGACATTGCTTGGTACTAACGTGACAGAAGAAGTGGTAGAGACAATCTTTGAAACCACCAGTTGATACTGACACGTAACTAGGATCGATGATACAAGAGTGTTCGGGACGGTGGGTTGCATCAAGACTGAAGTAACAACCAGTTGGGAAGTCATGTTCATGATGAACGGACCTAACATAGTCCTCACACCTGACACCCAAACATAATTATGGTAGAGTGATGAGGCACTAGGTGTGTCTGAACTAAGTGTCCCAAAGACACATAGTCAAGTGGCAAGCTGGCAGGAATACCTTCTAAATAAGGGAAACCCTTGGGAGAGAAATGCAACTACAATTCTTCCCCCTCAATAGTGTGTGGAGTTGAGACTTCGAACTCATTGGGAGAGGTGACTGGAGCATTGCCTTCGGGTTCCATGTCTCAAATCAAACGACGAGGAATAGTCGAATGTGCACTGAGGGATAGTCCTAAAGGAACACCCGGTTGATCGTACGAACTGTAAGGGTGTTGTGGTAATATCTCAATAGCGTCAAACAGAGGGTTCGGAGGATAAATAACCAGTCCAAGCTGACCATTAATGGTCGGCGAGTTCTCTAGAGTTTGAACAGGGTGATCCAAAGCTTCCAGGTCAAGATCCGCAGATGACCCTGAATCGAAAGTAGGCAGAGGATGAGATGATAATGGTTGAACACTCAAAACAATCAGGAGTTCAACATGTTGGTCCTCAAATGGCTCTGATAACTCAGGAAACAGCTCCTCGGACAATCTTTCAGACAGAGGAGAGGAAGTGGAAATGGGTGAACCAAATGGTTTAGCCACGATCACCTTGTCTTAGTTGACAAAACAAATAACTAAGGGAGCTCACGATTTGGTAAAAAATATAATAGGATATCTTGGATCATGGGCAACCAATTATTTAAGACACGTAAATGATTGATGTTCTTTCATTTTTTAAGAGTCGAGAAAGAAAAAAAGATGACTCTATTGCTTTCGATTGGAAACGAGCTCGAAAGGACAGGTGCTAAGATGATATTTTAAGTTTAATGAGTCAAAAATATCAAATGACTACTCTGGATGATCTAGGTAAACAGGATTACCAAGCAACTGTGAACTAGAGAATACCTCCTGGTGAACCAAGAAATATGAGCAAGCAATCTCCCCGAATGTTGTGTTCGGTGTATCAAGTTCGCAAGGCGGCCGACTTGGCTTCCTAAGGATAAAAGGATTACAGCCTAGTGGAGTCTCCGTTATATACGCGATGGCATGGGGATCACAAATCCATGCTAGCACTGTCTAAAGCTTAAGCTAATGACAACTACTAGGTTTACAGATGCTGGAACATATCCTCAACAAAGTTACCAATTTGTGTTGAAGTAAAATTATAAGTGCAGACACGAATGAATTCCTCTAGCCTGATAATGGGTCTAGCCACAATAGATATATTCTATGGAAGATTTCCTTAGGATAGAATTAATCAAGAGGGCTTACCTCTTGGTTGCTTATCCTACTTGATGATATCCTCTCTTGCTCGCTCCAGCAATCTCTCGCTTCCTTCTTCAAGTTCCTGAAACAAGTAAACAACAACAACACACAAACATAATAGACAAATTGCAATTCAACCTACTTAATAATTCAAGAATCATTAAGACAATAATATGTAATATTACAAAACATGTAGGAAATCAATTGATAGTTGCATATATTAATATTTAAAGAGAGATTACAACCATTCGTCTTGACGCCGCAGTCTTCCTCTGACAAGACTAGGTTCCCGCACACTTCTACTAGAACTTCATGATGGCTTCAAACAACAATAGTTTAAAGACTCTTCCCTTTAGACTTCACTCCAAACCAAACACACTTCTCCCTCACACAACTAGATGGCTACAATTAGTAATAGCTTGCTTGTCTAAAATAGTATATTCACACTCAGCCAAAACTCTAACTCTGACTTTACACTAGTCTGTGCTTGGGAAGAAGGGAGGTTTATATAGGAAATATGGATGGGAGATGGATCCTCTTCTCATGGGAGAAGGACTTATCCCTTGAGGTAGTTCCATCATTATAGGGGAAAGTAGCCTAAACTGTCATCCTCAACCCCATCCGGCCAAACCATTTACTAGACTTTTGTTACGGAGCTTCTAGAGATGGCAGCTTTGGCTCTAATTTAAAAAACTTTCCATAATAGGATTGGCGCGAATGGAACACAGCTCAGTTGCACCAGTCAGTACAGGGAATAGTGCTAATCTCTACACATCAGTGCGGGGGAGACAAAGTTCATTAGTGTTGGTCTTGTAAATTGAGCAAAACAGAAGTTTCAAGGGAAATAGTGCAAAAGGGAAATGATATGCTCATGAAGAGGGGCATAATGGGAGTTTCTCCATGAAGGAAAAGCATGTGGGGTTCACAGTAGAGGTCCTCCAGGATCAAGGAATGGGAGTACAGGGATAGTGACAAAATGCTATGTGACAGGCCCGTTGGGCACGGGATCCGCCAAGGGACGTTTTGGGGCTTAGAGCCCAAATTTTGGTCAAAATTTGTAACTTCAACATAAAGACTCCGCATTTTGTGGGCACGGAGTGCATAGCTTGTAAAAGATTCATACGGTTGACTGCCATCAATTTTGTTATTGTAATGTTGGTTGTAAAGATCTACCCATGGTCTACGGACCATGGGATTGTATAAATAGAGTGAGGCTCTAAGTAGTTAAGAAATCAACCAATAGTAATGGATCTAGGGATGAAGAGTCGAGTCATTTCTGAAGTGTAAATTCTAGTTTTTGGTCATAGAGTAGGAGAAGGCTCTACAGCTGAGTGCACAAAGGCCTAGTATTCCATAGTTGAGTGCTCGGACCCCTGCAACTGAGTGCGCAGGTGAGTCGAGTCTGTAATCGTGGGAGCATTAATAAAGAGAAGTTTCATATCCATTCTGTGTATTTATTTCCTTTTTATGCATCTAATACATTGAATATACATTGCACTTTTAATGCTTATATGATGTGTGAATATGTATGAATATGTTGACTAAGTGAATACAAGATAGAATATCTGTTTATGCGAAGTTAACTAACATCTATAAGAAGATAAGTAAGATTCGCGGTATAGTTTGAGGAAATAGTGCATTTTACTGCTATAGTAGTGCAAAAGCATCTCAACCCCTAGTTAAAGTTGTGCGAAAGGCGATTATAACAGATTGTGAGGGTATTTAAGGTTATAATACTACACGAAGTAATCTACGCAAAGATACACACAGTTGGACTAAATCGTCACCACAGACATCTCAAGGGTGCGGAAACTTGGTTCCAGCATCCCCCCATATTGTTTTGGGTGAGACATCAGTCCGCGCTCCATGGGCTGATGCCGAAAGGGCTAGTAGTGTATGGATTTGTTTGGCTAAATAACTCCAAACCTGGGTCAAGCCCCCTCAAGCCAACAGTATGGGCTAAAACAGTCACCAAGGATGTGGTATCAAAAATTTGATACATTTATACGGGGACTTGGCTTCACTAGAAGAAAAGCAGATCACTTTGTGTATTTTAAATTAATTGGTGACCATGTTATTTATCTGGTCTTATATGTGGATGATATGTTGTTGGTTGGAAATGACAAAGAAATTATCCGGGATTTGAAGACCCAATTGTCCTCCAAATTCAACATGAAAGATATTGGTGCTGCAAACTATACTTTGGGCATTGAAATTAAAAGAGATCGGGAAAAGAGGAAGCTATGGCTAAACCAAAGGAAGTATGTCAAGACAATACTGCAGAGGTTTAATATGCAGGATAGTAAACCGGTGAAGGTTCCTATTCCTATAGGTGTAAAGTTATCTACTGAACAGTGTCCCAAGACACAAGAAGAGGAAGACGACATGTCCCATGTTCCATATGCAAGTGCATTCAGTAGCTTTATGTATTTGATGGTCTATACTAAACCAAACATTTCACATGCAGTGGGAGTATTGAGCAGGTTTATGTCAAAACTAGGGAAGGAGCATTAGACAGCAGTGAAGCAAGTTTTCAGGTATTTGCATGGCACTAGTGATTATGGTTTGTGCTACCAAGGAAGACCAGGATTGTACAGAGTTTTGGATATTCATGGCTTTGTTGATGCAAACTGGGCTAGAGATCTGCATTAGAGAATATCTACAAGTGGGTATGTGTTTAACCTATTTGGAAGTGCAGTCAATTGGATGAGTAAGAAACAATCTGTAGTAGCACTATCAACTACAGAGGCAAAAAACATGGCAGCCACTCATGCAAGAAAGGAAGCAGTTTGATTGCAGAGATTGTGTTCAAGTATGTGGTTAGTATAGGGAGCTATAGGGATAGATTCTAATATCCAAAGTGCATTTTTCTTGGCAAAGAACCCTCCTTACCATTCAACGATAAAGCATATTGATTTTTAGTATCACTTTGTGAGGGATATGATAGAAGACAAAAAGATGTTGCTGGTAAAGGTGGACACTTTGAAGAATGTTGTAGATGCATTGACAAAATATGTGAGCTCTAATAATTTCTCTTGGTGTAGATAAAGAATGGGTGTTGCAGGGCTGGATAAATGACTAAGCTCTCATGTGGCCCCCTGTGGAAAGAAAACAAAAAGTGTGAGAATGTTGGGTTGTGTTATATTATTTCCATGACTAGCCCACCTAGTTAATCGAGGGGTTATAGGGGGGTGGAGCCCCCCCTTCATTGCATCGATTGCGTAGTGGGGGGGTCATGGTGGGGCAGTAGCCCCCCTCTACAGGTTCTAGGGTAGTGCCTTGAGGAAATTTTTTTGGGACCCTATATTAGGTGGGTGGACCTACCTATGGTTTTGTGCATGGTTTTTCGCACATGGTTTTGGGCGTGATGGTTTTTAGTCCATGGTATTGGATGTTTTGGTATGTATATATATGTATTGTAACATTGAAAGGAACATAATGAAAAATCAAGCTATTAGTCCCAATTTTGGGAGCCAGGGGAAAATCTCTATGTATATGTGTTTTATGTGTTATGCTCTCACATTGTTTATTTTCTGTGTTTTAGAACTTGTATGCAGGTAATTTCTATACGGTGTTAAAAATTACACATCTAGAAAGAAAAATATTTCTTACCTGAAAGCATGTCGAGGACTTGATCAATGAAGGGCAATGGAAAATAGTCACACAATGTGGCCTTGTTTAATTCTTTGTAGTCAACGCAGATCTGCCATTTTCCATTCTTCTTTAGAACCACTACCAGAGGTGACACCCACTTACTGTCAGAAATGGGGTAGATGAAATCTAAAGCCAAAAGTTTTTGAAGTTCATCTTTGACAATGTCTTTTAATGTTGGGTTCATTTGCCTTTGTGGTTGTTGAATAGGTCTCAATTCTTCATTTTTACAGATATGGTGGATGCAAGTGTTTTGATGTATGCCCCTCATATCCAGGTAATCCCGGGAAAACGCTCCAGTTTGTTCGCGAATCATACTCATCAACTGCTACCTCTATTCTACAGTCAATCCTATACCGATATGTAAGATTTTTCCTTGAAAAATTTCCACCTATTCTATGGTGAGCTCATGGCTTTCCTCCATTGCTGGAAAGGAGGCGAAGACAGCTGGGTGACAAGTTTCCTGAAACTCATCACTAAACACATGTGGATAACCATTAAAAGAGATGGGATAATCGATACAAGAGCTATCAGTGAAAAACTGCTACAAAACATGTTCACTAGAATGCTCCTAGAGACCTTTAGACTTATCTAATCTCAACAAATGAAACATACAACCTTCGTCTCCATATGGTTTTTTGAGCCATAATGGTACTTCGAGCATTGTCTGAGCAGGTGAAAAAATAGACAAAGTTTAATTGTGAGGACCATTAGAAATAATCATTTCTCCATTTCTGCATCCAATGAAGGCATCATTAGTTTCCAGCCATGGACGTCCCAGAACCACAGGGTTTCTAAGTCTAGAGGTTTTTGGAGAAATTACTACAAAATCTATGGGATTTTTCCAAGAGGCAATAGTGACTACTATGTCCTCTGGGATCCCATTGGTTTCACAATGGATTTGTCTACCATTTCTAAAAGGATAGGGGTGGATTTAAGTCTAGGTAGCTGTAATGGTATCATTGTTGCATAGGTCATTGCATTTATTGTTTCCCCTAGATCCACGAGAGTGTTTGGTAGAAGTACTCCATTTATCTCAATGGTGACAACGGGGTTCCTAGGGTCATTGTATTTGGAGGCATATCTGAAATCATAGTGGACATTTGGCTTATGATTTTGACATTCTGGTTCTTATGCCCCTTCCTCCTTGGTTTCTTAATGCAAAGATCCTTGACAGTTTTGGTGTATATGGGAATGTCTCTAATTTCTTGTAAGATCAGAATTTTAATGAAAAAATTCCTAAGTTCATTTTCCAAATCATATTCAAGCAATATCTCTTCTTTCTTTACAATTAGTCTTTCCAGGTACGGTGGTTTAGTTGATTCTTATTTCTATGATTGTTGTTGTTTTTCATTTTGTAAATGATTTTTGGATGATGTGGAGGGTACCTCTTCTTGGCTAACAACAACTGATTTTCCTTTGTTAACTATCTTTCATGATCGTAATTGGATTCATTCATAGGAATGGCAGTTATCATGTATGTAGGAAAAGGCTAAATATCGATGTTTCGCACTGGTTGAGGTAGCCTATTATGACTTGGGTTAGGTACGGGTTGCGCAGGCAACAGTGTAGGTCGGGGTGGGTTCACAGTAGCAAGTTTTTTTGAAGATGATGAGTTAGTAGGTGCAGGTGATAATTGATGCAAAGGAGCTGGTGGCAGCATAGGTTGTTGATACTTGTCGGAGTTATATGCTTGCTGATAAGTTTGCATGGTTGGATTATACAAGGTACTTGGCATATTTAGATAAGGTGCATAGAATTGGGGCTAGGGTTGATAGGTGTTGGTATAGGGGTTTGTCCTCCAATTCTGGCTCCAGGCAGTATTTTAAGGTCATTGAGCAGCCCAAGGAGAGTAGGATGCGGGAAAGGTCCAAGGCTGAGTCTCGCTATGACCTTGAGAATTTGGGTTTGGAAACATATTCTAATGCTAGCTTCTCCAGGTGGGTCTTTTGGTGGCTTGAGATTGGTCAATGGTTTCAGCGTTCCCCTTATAGATGGCTTGTAAGCCAGGAAGTGACGAGCACTTCTCGGTTGGGTGTTATAGAGTGCAGATTACACAAATTTCAATGGCATTTAAAGGACATTCCCTTTTTGCACGTTTACGCCTACACTTGGAACAAAAGACTGCCATGGCTACTTTTTCGGCCTCTTGTTTTTGTCTGATTTTCATAGTGTCTAGTAGGTCACTGATTGTGTTCAGTATACCATTTTTAAAATTTTCTAATAGGTTTCCCAACTCAACTCTTGTAACAACATTAGTCATAGTTTTCTTTTGCACATAGTCTCTAGAAATCTCTAAGTTCGAGAAGCTTTTTACCTACTTTATCTTGGCTCCTAGAATAGGTGCGACAAAGCTCGTTTACTTCAACAAATGGCTTCTTATAAATGTCTCCACCACTAAGTAAGTTTAATTTTTCAATGCAATCATCTCTCAGCCCTTTTAGGAACACAGTTCTGATAATATTTTCTTCTAAGTTGGACCTATGAGATTTGGGAAAATTGTATAGGAATCGTTCAAGATACTCCTCTATGTTTTCATCTTCAGTTTGCTGCATCCTAAGGATATCATTAATGTCCCTACTTTTACAAAAATCTTGATACTTTTTAAGGAAGACTGATCTCATGTCATCCCATGTGTATATAGTGTGTTGCTCTAGACTCATGAACCACCTAAGGGTTGCATCTTTTAATCTTGCGGGAAATAATTTAAGCTTATGTGCATCATCCTAGTAATTATAACTGCGACATAAAATATCAAATTCAAAAATAAAGGCATCGAGGTCTTCAGATTATTTACTGTCGAATAATGGGAGAAATGTCATTGGAATGTTTTTCATGTTGATGTTGCGAGTCACATTTAAGATAGGGAACCCAAAGGTAGCTTCTTCTTTGTCTTCCTAGTTGTTTCCTCCAAAGAGGTTACCATTGTGTTCCTATTTTTTTCCTCCGAAGAGGTTTCTTGGCATTCTTCGTTGTTTCTGTCCTCCCCATCTTGGTGTTCCATATCTGCAACGAGCACCCACTGGGGTTTGTTGATTATGGTGTGAACAGGAAGTATTGGAACATGGTTGATGTTGGTTGATTTCTCATCCAAGTTGTCTTATTTTTCTACTGGTTGTTCTACCGGGTTTTCATAGACAACCTGTTGAATGATCCTTTCCCCTCGATCTAGGAATTTTTTATCCAAAACCATGTTGGCATCAACACTTCCTCCTTCTTGTCTCAATCCTGCATATCGATTAGCAGTAGTAAGATTGGGTATATTAACTGATCCAAAAGTTGCAGGAAATTTAGAACTGGAAATAAATCTACCCTTGCTATACCTAAGTCTACCTATACTCCTACACATAAAGATAAAGGAAATAAAAACTCAAGAAAAAGCAGCGATTGGTCAGACTTTGGAGAAACCCCACAAAAGTTGGATACGTGGCTCTTCACTCATGTCTTACCGTACACTCTCCACCCTCTGACAGTCCTGCAATATCCTGAATTTCAAATGATAATGATTACCTAAATAAGAAGTGACAACTTCCCCGACAACGGCACCAAAATGTTGAGAGATTTTATTGGTGAATTAATCCTCTAATATTTATATGTCAATCCAGGCTTGTAAACACAATTTGTATTGTGCTTTCTACATTTAGTTCTAGGTCATAGTTTTAATGTTTCCTTTATGATGATCAGATGGGTAGTAAAACACACAAATGCTTGCAAACTCAAAAGAAATCAAACCATTTCGCTAGCATAGGCAGAATCAATAATAAAATTTAATTTAAAGACTCAAAACCTCTATAAACTTAACCTATTCGAAACTAGAACTAAAATCTGGACTTAAACGGTGACTTGACTCTTTACCATAGATTCCAAGTTATGAAAGTGAATGCCTAGTCAAACAGACTGCACACAAAACTCAATCAATAGAAACCCAAGTTCTAATTCCTACAATTCTCACTCGAAAGAATTAAATATTTACCTTACTTGTAATGGTAATCCAACTCTAGCTAAGAAATCAAAATGTACTCAATGACTCATTAACCCTACTAGCTTGACAACAAACCAAAGATCTTGATGTTGAGCACTAATTTTGATACTTTGTCTCACACTTAACCAAACAAACTTAACTTCTTACCCTCAACTAAGCTGCATACATGTTCCTAATCGTTCATAACTCTAAGAACAACTTCAAGCATTAAATCTATTAAAAAATGGAAAACAAATGAAACAATTATGTACTATCAGGCACAAAAAACTATACTCAAGAACTTCCCTACAATCGCATAAATCTTCAAATTAAATTCAAGTAAACCTATTCAAAACCTTGGCAAACAAACACCCTATTTTCGAAATCCATTCAGGCATGCATTTGATGGGGGCTAACTTGAGCTACATTTTGACTCACATTACCAGATTCTAAGATATGGAAATATAATCAAGCATACCAAATGAAACAAAGAGAATCTCTTTGAAAACTAAAACTAAATCACTCGTTTGCACTCCAAAATCAATCCACAAATTCTACTTAATACACTGAGAATCCATTTGATAAATGAAACTAACCCAAACTATGGTAAGCCATTTGAATCAATTACTCTGGAAAGCAAGGCTTCTATGGTATACACACTTACACAAGTAACTTAGCAGAAACCAATCGATTTTAGACTAGATCAAACTCATGACAAGTCACACTATTCTAATTAACCAACACGCATCCATGGAAACAATTTAGAAGGAATCAATCAATTTGATTACTGAAAGAAACAAGAAGATGTGATTTTAAAATTGACTAAACACAATCCAATGTATAATTAAACTCAAACCCTTCAACTCTGATTACTTAGTATGTTATCTGACTTTGGCATTAGGGGGTTGCTCTGTGCTCTCAGTAAATAGACTAGCTCGTTATAAGCATTCAATGGAAAATGTGATTCAAAAAAGTTTTATATGCATCTATGACAACACAGTCAAGGTAATATGATTTGTGGTTTCAGAGAACAAAGTATGTTCCTGCCTTGTGCTAATCACACGAGAGTCATATATTCGAATTGTTGAAGAAAAGGGATCTCAAAATGCATAATCTCATCAACACAATAAAATCATTTGAAATCAATATAAATCTACGCACAGGATGTAAACAAGTGATGAACCAAAGATAAACGAAAAGCAATTATGTCTATCACACAATTATGTTCCTATGCAAAGGTACAGAGCTGATCCGAGATGGGTGGACCCGGCCACACCTGGGGAGCTTATTAACTTATAGAGAATGAGAAACTTTAATCATGGCTAACTCATTAATCCACAGTGAACCATTGAATAAATTGATTTAAACTCAGTGCATAGCCATCGTAAAAGTCTTCAATTAGAAATAATAAGTTTGAAACAAAATGACAATCTATCTTCTATTCACTAGCTTCTTAATTATTATAGAGTAGCCTTTTATAAGCATTAACTTAGTTGAAAAATACCTGAACCATACATAGCAAATCCTAACAGCCTATCTAATTCGATCTTCCAGCTTGGGTGGCTCGAACAACCTATTCGATTTAGCCTAACAACCCTCAACCAATCCCAATATTGGTATTAGCTATGCTTAGTGAGGATAGCAAAGATTCTTGTCATGGCTAAAGTTGAACACGTTCAAACATAGCTAGAGGTGGCTCGCCCATCTATCAGTATGTGGCCTCTCATCCTTTCCATCGTTAGGTATTGAACCCAAAATGGTTGTTGAGTACAAAAGTGGAGAAACATGGTTCATGGGTAGCACTCTCCTATTGTCACCTTGCTCAGCTGCTGCAATGTCCACACTCGACCATACTGATTAGTTAGTTCATTGATAGCTATTCAAATTCATTTAAATTCAACTAATAGACAGCAAAATGTTACGATGAAATGCTTTACCTCGTAGTAGGATTTGGACAGTGTTTAGAGAAATAAAAATGGCAGGTGAGTAGGTTTAGGGGTACAAAAAATTCTGAAATAGAGGTGGAAAACAATGGCAACGAGGAAAAAATGAGGGACCAACACTCCTCTTGACCACTACAGCCCTGCTCTAACTACTCCTCCTCCTCTATTTTAGGCGAAGGATACTTATCACTGTGCTCATATCCGCGCTCTTCTTATTTGGCTTGTTGCTTCACGGCGTGCCCGCTTTCGCCCAGTAATTACTCTTCTCCCAGTAATTACTCAGATCAGCCTAAATGTTCAATAACTTTAACAAACGACAAGATAATCTTTGTGTAAACAATTAACATCAATTGCGTTCATATAATAATATAAATCATGTAAAGTCGTGCATCAATACATCATTACTTCATAAGCCCATTCTTTTGGAGAATTTAGCATCTACGGATAAATAATAATTCACTAGACAAGTAGTTGTGCCTAGAACAACAGTTTAAAGTGTTTTAGACTTTCCCTATAAGCAATAGATGAGAAGAGAGGATAGAAGGCCTACCTGTAGTTCCGCTTTCCTCTCGTCTCCCTTGTATCGATTGGGTCGCTCCTTCCCATACTTAATCCGCTTGAAAAGTACCCTATCAACACAATAGAAGATGAAAACTGATCAAAGCATACGATCCATTGAATATAAATGAAAGGAATCAGAAGCAATTCATACATATAAGCATTATGAAAGAACACAAATATGGGAAATGGTTCAAACACTTTATTAGATAGAAGAAGGAACTACAACCATCAGTATATGATTCAAAGTCATTCCTCCATCTTGGATCCCATCCACATCACATTAAAAGCAAGACAAGCTTGTGGCATTACATTTTTTGCTCCAAAGTCAAGTCTCATAGCAACATTATCTCCTTACAATTCAACATAATCCAACCCCTGATCACTTAGATGAGTGGTCAATTTATAGGAAGATGAAGGAGGTTTTGTCATTAATGGTGACATTAGATGGCCTTCCATACTTAGAGTTAGTTCCATGGAGGAAGGGATGAGAGGATAGGATGATCCTTAACTCATTCCTCATCCATTTTCGAGCTCATAGGAGTTGATAAGATAGGGAAACTTCTATATGACTCCAAAAGATAGGAATATTCCCCAAACCCTATGTGAATTTTGCTTATTCTCACCCAGCGCAAGTGAAAGGAAGCCTAAGTGCTCTGCAAAGCACCCTGGCAGTGGACTTAATTGCTCTGCAGCACACCTTCATAAGGGCTTACTTGCGCTGGTCCCTCTAGAGGCAATTTCTAGATGTCTTCAAGTCATGAAACTATCTGGGAAGGAGGTATTCAAAGAGTTGACTTGTTTAGGGCATGAAACAACTAATTTTAGGGTTTGATGTGTCCTAAAACATTGATTTGAATGTTGGGATTTGACGTGCCCAAATGGATCTGTAATAGTTACCCCCTAAAGCATGAAGTCGAAAAAATGCCAATGTCGAATGAAATGCTTTACAATGTGATGAGGAGGTATCGAAGTGGAAGGTGACCTACATCAATTACAATACATATATCATGATATTTGATTTTACATGAATCACTGAGGGAAGGCATACCCATGCTCAACTTATAAAGTTTCATTACATGTACATGAATAGTCGTCTACAGATATAGACCCATGATCGAAATGACTATCAATGTAAAGCCATTGTACATATGATTTATTATTCCTGATATCGTAGCCCAGATGGATGAAACTAGATCCGGGGTCTTCAATCTTGTTCAACTGTTCACTCAAGTATGAGTCTAACCATGTGAATATGTGATCTGAAGTCGAACATGGGAAGACACCATTTGATTACCAGCTGATGATGTAAGGTGTTAACAAATGCGAGAAAAATCATCGATAATGATAATGATCCTCAAGGTATTGTCGTACATTCTGCATGATGTCAATAGATGATTTGATGTCGAACACCATACAAATTCTTTTGCTCAAAGGCCATTGATGTATGCCTATCGACGAAAGCGAGAAACCTGCCATTGATGTATGCAAGCTTCAAGGTACTGAATGGGTGTTTCTAAGTCAACTTCTTGGATAATGAGTTGATGTCGACAAGAAGCGACTCATCGCAGGAGGGCCTTGATGTATCCCACATCAATGACACAAAACAAGTGTAGTGATTTTAGTGATGGACTTTGACTGATGACACAAGGTTCAGGAATGGCAGTCATGAAAATGAAGGTTTATGGTATTGCAAAAGATGGATTTTCACTGAATGATTTCTCTTGAACATGTCGGCGACACTAAAGTGAATTGGTAGAATTGACCCAAAATAAAGTGATGGATAGTATGATAGACCAACGATGTGATAACCATCAAGCTAATAACCCAATCCAGATAGTCATGGTGATGGAGTGACAGTGTCATGTTCAAGAGCGACCTGCTACCAAAAAGTGGTTTTCCCCTTTTTCCATTTTCCCCAGTCATTATTGACCAGTACCTCTTTAGTTTTATCAAGCTTCAGGAGGATAACATATGCTTGTTGTATAATTTCACCCTTTGGGCGAATCCATCACTATTTGATGTTTTAACGAGTCTAGCGAAGGTGAAACTCGGTCTTGTCTAGATAGACAAGTTTGTCGCTATTTGATGTTTTTAACGAGTTTAACAACAAAGATAACTCTGTCCTTTTCATGTTTAGAGATTTTTAAAAGGTACAAAAAGAAAACACCACATGTTCTTTTTCATAAGCTAATCTCTCAAGTCCGAAAAATCATAAAATAATACAAGAGATATATCATTTCCCATCCGTTAACGCGCTGTATAGGACAAGCGTTCGACAATATTTTCATGTTTAGAGAGTCTAAAAGGAGCTTAAATAGGACTCTACTTTGAGGAACAGGTGGTGTCTAGGGTAGCAACTAGTTCCGGTGATGTTGGAACTTCGCAAAACATGTTGATTTATGTGAAGACGCTGGTTAATAAGACCACTCATTGCAACTATTCCTCAAAGAGAGTAAAACAACCAAGTGAAAGCTTATGATTGGCCAAGCAGATAGTGACGATGGAAGGAGAAAAACCAAGGCTCATCTAATGAAAGAGGCTGATAGAATGGAAATCATGACGGTTAAAAATGGAAATGGGTTCATTTTTAGACAAACTTGAACCATAGGGAACTATGCTTGGATTCAGTTTCATGTTTACACAAGATTGAAATGAAAAACTATGCTTGAATTCAGTTTCATTTTTACACAAGCTTAAAGTGAAGAAATATGCTTAATATTGGTTTACATGCCCCCAAAATGATGAAAGGGAGAGTCCCCTATACCCAGATGGAAGTTGCAATGGTGAGGCAGGACAGTTATCCAACACCTTTTTGGCTTCGTCTAGATAGGGACAAAGATGAATGGGGTGATTCCCTTCACATAACCTACAGGGAAACTTAACTTTACCACTAGGTTCATGCCCCCAAGCTTCATTACATTCACCTAAGTAGACTACTCATGGTTATCAGGTGGATGGAATGAAGGTTCTTTTACGAGATCAAGTGAAAGACTTGACTGGGATTTTATGAGATCTAATCAAAGACTCGACTTATAACTTGGGACCTTGTTTCATTTTTTAATGAGCTTGACACAAGACAAGGAACTCTACTCTGATTCCTTGTTTCATTTTTAACGAGCTTGACACAAGACAAGGAACTATGCTTATACTCCTTGTTTCATTTTTTAACGAGGTTGACACAAGACCAGGAACTATCCTCATATTCCTTTGTTTCATTTTTTAACGAGGTTGACACAAGACTAGTAACTATCCTCGTATTCCTTTGTTTCATTTTTTAATGAGGTTGACATAAGACTAGGAACTATCCTTGTATTCCTTGTTTCATTATTTAACGAGGTTGACATAAGACAAGGAACTATGCTCATACTCCTTATTTCATTTTTTAACGAGGTTGACACCGTAAAAGAACTATCCTCATGGACCTGTTTCATTTTTTAACGAGTTTGACACAGTAAAATAACTATCCACATACTCCTTTCGATCACAACTCATAAGTGGTCATGAAGGAGAGCTATGGTTCCAATGCCCTCAGTACATGATGTACAACATCACTGAAATGATCATCAGTTGATGTAGGTACGGAACAGGTTGCCACATAATTAACCCGAGGTGAGGATGATACCATTGGTACAAAAGGACCATTTAGGGAAGATGGTTGACTGGGAGCCATATTTGGACTGGGAAATGAAAGCTAGTCAACAGTTACAATTCTGCCTTCATGCGGGAAACAAATCACTCAAAAGAGTGTTGAAACAATAGCTCCCATGTCATAAACGTAGTCACACCCAAGAAGTAAATTGTAATCTAAAGGGCCTGGGACTACCATCACATTCAGATAAATGATTTTTCCTCCCAAAGTAATAGGTAACTGAGGGAGTATCCCTAATGGTTGACTGGTTTCTCTGTTAAAGCCCAATAGATTCTGGGTAACAAGCACAAGCAATGATGAACTGAGCACTTGCCAAGCAGTTGAGGAAAGGATACTCACAAATGCACCTTCATCTATAATAGTGCCAAATACAATCATATTACAAACTTGTACTATGATCTGGAAAGGCACATAAGAAGGAAGACGGAATCCAGCTAGTCGATTCCAATCAAAGGAAGTGACCAGACTACTTGGAGGGGGTACCATAAGATGGGAGAATTAACCCCTTGAGTTACGAGAGTGGGAGGATTTTCCTCCTATCTTGATGGAACAGGAGGACTGCCCCCAAACTCATTAGAATCTGAAGAAACAGACAAAACTTGAGTGGTATCACATTCACTCTCTTCGGGAAAGGTACGATTTACTGAAGGTGAAATCGGGTCAACTGTTACCTCGACTTGTTGATTTGGGCAGGGTATAGACTCATAAGATTCACCTTCAGAGAGAGTGGCTTCGACCGATGGTTGATTTTGGTCAGTCAATTCATCAACTAGTGAAGGATTTAGGGAGAGTTTCCTATAACCATATGGAAGTCGTTGCGATGAAGCAGGACGGTTATCCAACACTTTTTTGGCTTCATCCAAATAGGGACGAAGGTGAATGGGATGATCCATTCACATAACCTACATGGAAACTTGACTTTAGCCTTCTTTTTATGAACTTTACTACCACTATTTGATGGTGTGTCACCAACATGATCTCCAGAAGTTGATGACACAGGATGATGTGAACGAGAAGACCTATTAGGTCCCTATAAAATTAGTGATGCCCCCATTAATATTGTAATTGTATCCCTTGTTAATATTGTTGTGCCCCTGTTGTCCCCATATTGTTATTATTGTGCCCCATAGAATCCCTCTTTTTTTATTTGTGCGCCTTTATATTATTATTGTTAGGTCAGCTTGGTTATATTATGACTCCTTAGGCTCTTATATATAGAAAGGAGGTTTTGTCATTTCAATCATCCAAGAATTATTCATTTATGTGAGGTTTCCCCCTTGAAGAGGCTGAATTCTAAGGTGTTCATCTATCTTTTCTATCTTTTTTTTATCTGGTTTCATAACATTTGGTATCAGAGCTTTGGATTCTATGGTTTTGTTTCTCCAAATAGGTCATTGTGGAATTTTCATTATAAATTTTTTTTCTGCGATGTTTCAGAAGTGAAAAAAAAAAATCCCATTTGAGACGAAATCGCACTGAACGTCTGGTCTGAATTTCAGAGATTTTTGTGCTATATTTGTGGAGTTATGATCTAAGGAAGTTGGTCTTTTTGTAGACTCCTGAATTACATTCCAAACAGGTGACCTAGGGAAAATCGTCATAACTTTCTCTCTGAGCATCAGATTGAAATTTTGTAAGAAGTTACATAAAGAGGATAGATTTTAGTTTCTTGTATATATTTTCAGAGCCAAAGGTCAAAACAGTGACACGTAGCACTTCATACAAGTTCTCTCTTCTAGAAAGGTCTATAATTAGGTCATCTTGGGAGATTGTGCATAATGCTTCCTTGGAGAATCCAATTTGGATCAGACTAGTGGCATTGGAAAGAGGACGCAGAGGGCTATTACAAATCACAATTTCAAAACTAGATGATCCAAAATTACAAAGATACATCAGATTCAATATCAAGCTCCTACAAAGTGAAAAAAATGTGTGTAGTTTTTTTTTAAATTTTTGCATAAGCTTGGTTTGAAAAATTAGTTTGAAGGAATTCAAAGGGCATAGTAAAGCATTATTATCAGTAATTGATGCCCCGAGGAAAGAAAATGCAAACACCTAGTAAGCAACCTGAAAGCTCTAACATGACTCATGAAGAAGAGGAAGAAATGCAACATGATATAGCAAAATTATGAGACCAAGTGCAACAAGTATCACTTACACAAAAAGTAACAGAATCTAAGATGGATGGTTTAAAGAAAGATGTAGAAGCTAAGATGGATTGTTTAAAGAAAGACGTAGAAGCTAAGATGGATGGCTTGGACGCTAAGATGAATGGCATGGATGCTAAAATGGATGGCATGGATGATAACATGGAAGAATTGAAGATAAAGTTGAATAAGTTGCTACAAGAAATGGTCACTAATGGTGAAAGGGTAGTAAAGTAAACTCATGATGAGAGCAAAAAAGAAATGTTAATCATGATTCCGTAGACTCTAATGTTGGATCGAAGACCCACCATATTCCAAAAATCGATATGAGGAAGTTTGATGGAAAGGATCCCGCAACATGGATATTATAGATGGAGCAATTCTTCGATCTCAATAATGTGCAAAACACACAAAAGGTACGTATGGCAACTTTATATTTGGAACCAAATCAGTTTGTATGGTATCAATGGCTTTGCTCTCGTAAACAATTTATCACTTGGGCAATTTTTACGAAGAATTGATAGCACATTATGAGGATACAAAAAGCAACACTTTTTTTAGCCAATTGATAAGTCTCAAACAAAAGGGTTCAATAATGGAGCACATTGAGGAGTTCCAAAAATTGAACTAAGGGTAAAAGATATTCTAGAGGAGCATAGGATTGATGTGTTCATAGGGTCTTTAAAGGATAATATCCAACATGATGTTTGCCTTTGGGAACCTGATTCATTAGGGAAGGCATTCAGGTTAGCAAGAAAAATGGAAAGCAAAAATTATGGCAACCAGGAAGCATACCACTCACAACTATAGATGGAAGTGTTGTTACCCCTAGCCTTCCACAACCTATAAGGTTGACACCACAAAAATTGGAAGAAAAAAGAGCAAACGGGCTTTGTTACAATTGTGATAGCAAATACACTAAAGGTCATAAGTGTGCTGAGAAGAAATTATTCTACATAGATTGTGAAGAGGAAGAAGAAAAGGAGCAAGAAATGTCAAAAGAAGAGGATATACTTGTTGAGCCTCAAACCTACACCTTCCTATACACCCTCTCAGCCTTCTTTCTCCACTCACTTCATTCATCCAGTTGTTAAATCATTGCATTATAGTCTAAAAAGGACTTTTTATATGGTTTTCTGACTATGCTTATGACTGTTGTTTGGTTTACTTTTTTTGTTCATGCAGCTGTGGAAACTTGTCAGTTTCTGCAGCCAGCACAGGTTTCCGCAGCCAGCATAGGATTCCGCAGCTATTTTGTTAAAAGTTGTGCTACAGGTGTCCTATGAAGAAACGAGCTACATGGGAAAGCTCCAGGTGGCGGATACATGGAACGTGTCCCTTCAAATCAGCCAAATCATCCATGGAAGGCCACGGTCAATGAAGGTCAAAGACGAGGCCAACCAAAGAGTTCAGCGGTAGCACGTCACTATTTTGAGCAGTGAATGTTACGTGGCACAGTCCTCAGCTCACGAAGGCACCAGCACACCTGGAGATCGTTCCCAAGACCTAAATCCAACAACTACCACTCCGAAGATTTAAGGGACATGATGACAGTTACACTAGATCTCGGTTGAAGGGATCTACGTGTCTTTAGCAACGCATTTAATAGCATAGAAGTTTGTTAATTAGCTTTAGCATTTTGGCATTATAAATAACGCGTCGAGGAACGCTGTAAAAAAACTTTTGATAGATGTGAATTCTGAACTGTTTATGTGAATTTCGAACTACTGGTTATCACCCCACTGTTGTTATTATATGCTGCTGTTTTAATACATGAGAAGACTTTTCTGAGTTCATCCATGTGATTACTTGTTGACTGGCTGAAGTGGCAAAGGGCCCCTGCACGCTGAAGCCTTGTAAATTTTTCATTTAGTTTTATTATGTTTTTGTTTTTATCATTAGCTTGTACATAATATATTGTTTGATGTTTTTACTGTTTATATTTTCACCTTTGTTTTCTTAGAGCTGTCAACTGATCAGTGCTTTTCTGCAGGTTTTCTTAGGCAGCCTGGGCAATTTTTCATCTTTTTGATAACTATTG
>APFE030150464.1:0-11276 GCA_000404065.3 Pinus taeda | reverse complement strand
TGTCTTAAACTTTATATTGAAAATTTAAGGCAATTCAATTGATACTAAATTTTAATGTAAAATGATTAAAATAAAAAGTGATTTTTTAAGACAAAATATTTCTTGTCTTAAAACAAATGTCTTAAAGTTGCCCTTGGTGTAGTATGGAATGTAGTCTATTAGGTTCCTATACCTATAGGAGTCATAATTTTTGAATGGTTGAGATTAAACTTGTAATGTGTACATACATTTTCTTTCTGCAAATGTTTTCCATATTCAAAAAATATAAAAATGTAAAGAGGGTATGTCCTAAAAGGAAAATCAAAGGACAAAAAGAATAAAAAGGTAAAAAAAGATGAAAAATATGAACCCCAAGAAAAGAAAAGACCATGAATGTGTGCTAGTCAAAATGCCACTACAATTTACTTTTTGTGCAAAATAAATGATTGTGTGCAGCTTGTAATCTTTGCCACAATCCATGATAGTCAAAGTGTTTAAACTTGGTTATCTCATGTTTCAATTTCATGTTCATAGATAGAGAATAAAATCTGACCAAACTATTTAATCTTGGTAGATGACTAGATTAGGTAGAGTAAATAAAAGGAGCTCAACTCTTTAATCTGAGCCCTTAGATGTAATAATGTTAGATGTAGTTAGATTTTCATTGTAACGAAAAGAAAAATGTTCTAATAAGGGTTTTCTAGCTTAAATGCACCCTAATAAAGAGAAGTAAAAATGGTAGGATGAGTAGATGGGTAAGTAGAAGAAAGGTTGCAGAATTGTGACAATTGTTAGACAAAAGCATACTTATCACCCTCATCATGAAAGTTCTAAATTTGAATGAGAAATGGGACTGACATAAAATTTCAAAAATTAACTAATTTCCCCTCACTCATTTCACCCTTTACTTAACTAATTTCCCATAATAAGTTTGAAATACCCAAAATCTTATGTCAAAGGGGCTCAGAGCATTTCTCTGACTTCTGGAGGGATCGAACCCTCGGCCCAATGAATTATAGATCTTAAGTACTAAAATATCCTCATAAACATTCACCCCCTTCAATTCATTCATTTTCCCCTAATAAATCCCTTTTCCTAAGGTTAAAACACCATTTTCCTAAGGAAAAGCAATCACCCGCATGGATACCCCTTTTTATAAAAGACCCACAAAAATCACTTAGCCTAAGCTATAATGTTTCTATGTAAAAAGCGAAGGAATTACAAAAACGCATTATGCTTAGCGCACTTCAATTATCTTCCACAATCTTCATATTAACTTTTAACATTATTTACTTATTAATTGACAAAAAATAAACCCTTTCTCATATATATTTGATTAAACCCCTTTCACTTTAATATCCCTACCCTCGAAGTATTGAAATATAAACTTTATATTACCCAACCCTGACAAATGACATAATTAATCGATCTGCGATTAATTAAAGTCAACCCATTAACCAATCAAATCACGTCTAATATTTTAATCCCCGCCTTAACCCCTCATTAAACTAAAACCACCACAGTTAAATGCCCGTTGGGCTCCTCCATTACCCTTCGTAAAACTCCCACACTCGTCCACCAAATGATCTCCCCCTTCCCCACCTAACGATCCATGTTGATTTCAGAAGGGCGCAAATCCTAACAATACCACCCCAAAATGGGTTGCTTTCTATCGAGCCCTCGAGGCAACGTGGCACTCGATAAGTTGAATCGAGCGACCTCCACCAAATACCTCCAAGTGCCCAAAGGCTATGTGAAGTAAACCACTTATCACTAGCCCACTACCTGCCAAAACTGTCACTGGTCATCGTGCCATGCGACAAACTGTCATTGTTCACCCATACTTTCCAAATTAAATTTTTGCGCATAAATCCAAAAAGTCCCCAAATCAGTTTTTTTTATCGTTTTAAATTTAATTTTCCATGCATGCACCTGTGAACGTTGAAAGTCGTCAAGCCTCATACGCCTGCAGTCTGAAGACGCCAAAAGATCCTATATTGCTTTCCAGCCTAACTGAAACCCTTTCAACCATTCAAAATTGCTAGTTACCTCGTTCACACCCTGTTTTCATCAATTCTATGTATTTAAGGCAGAATCCATTGAAAGCAATGTTAATTTCCAAACCAGTCTCTGAGCTATTTTAATTGAAATAAAAGGGAACTTTAAATAACATAAAACCCACCTGAAACACGACCACTATTACCTCCAAGACTAAAAATTTACTTTCCCCCATTCTTGAATCCAAAAGAACTAAGAATGGCTACCCTAATTACCATGGATGTCAAGCCAATTACTACTCCTCATGTGGACCTAGACCACCATCCCCTTGCTAATAAAGACTTACAAATCAAGGACACTTTTGTCCATGAGTCCCCTCTCAAGTTATATTGTCGATACAGATACCAATACCTAAACCAAGCTGATAAAATAGGTCTTTGGGAGTATAATTTTCCCAAGTACCAATTCCCTAAGGTGCACATCTTTCTAGAGCTTTTCCACTATTTCCATGTAAACTACATTCCTAGCCAAAAAGCAGTGATGTCCCCTAACAAAACCATACTTTTTACCATCACTATAGAATCAATCAATCAAATGCTGCAATTATAACCAAGGCAGAACTTAACCCCTATTTCCATTGGAGACTTACTAGGCCAATTTCCCAAGCTTACCACTACTAAGGTTGCTCAAATATTCCAAACTTTTATTGTATAAGAGAGAAATAGGCCACAAGATCCTCCTCCATATATATGTACCATATTTTCTCAGTTTGGCCAAGACATTGTGTCAATGATATCTAGTATCTTAGGCTATACAACAAGCGAATACTTAGATGAGATCATCTTAGCCTTCATGTCCATTTTTACTTGAGGGCAGCCCTCTACTGTCATGTATGATTATGCCAAGTACATAGCTGATAGGATGCATGAACAATTTCTGAGAATGAGTAATGAAAGAATGTTTAAGTATTCTTTAGTTTTGTACCACCTTTTCTTATACTACCAAGCTGACAAGTCCTCATTCACTCTCCAAAATCTTGACACTAAAGGTAATCCTAGGTTAATCATTTTCTAGACTCCTTTTATACATAAGTATGATTCCCCATATCCATACATAGACTTCATAAAACTTTTTGTACACCCTCTAATGACCATGCTACTAGGAAGTCCTCCACCAAGAATCAGTTTAGATATCAGAACGATCCTATAGCTGTCAAAACAACACAAAGTGGGAGATTGGTACTTGTACCAAAATCACACAGAAATTAGGATCTATGGCTGTGAGTTGACCCCATATAAACTGCCCAGATACCTCCCAATGAGGTTATTTTCTCTCGAGTACTATAGGCAGATAATCAATTCAGATGTCGTACTTTTTCTTAACGCCAAAAATAAGGTCCAACTCAAAATCAAATATGAACTATGCCCCTTTGTATGTAATAGCAGACAAGATGGGAAAGAAGCAGAGGAAATCCTTTAGAGACTTAAACTAAAACAAAGCTTCATGTGGAGATATGACCCCTGTGACTTTATATGCAACATAAGATAGAAAAACAACATGGCTCCCTACATTCACCACCAAATCCCTAAGATAGAGAAATATGAAAAACAATTGGAATGGGTGGAGAATACTTTAGTGGACAGGGATAGCACTGAAGTAGAAGTTGAAAATTCTCTAATTTATTTAGAGAAAATACTTGTTGAATGTTATTTCTTCCATGTGCCAGGAGAATCTCAAGTCCAAGAAAAGTCCCAAATCCAAGAAGAATCACAATCATAGGGATAATCTCAGGCACCAAGTGAAACACATATAGAATAAGAATCCCAGGTGCAAGAAGAGTCAGAGCAGCCAAAGCTATTAGAGGAATTGAATCAAATAGGTATACAATAGCCCACAATCAGTACTCCCCCTAACTTGAAAACTCCTATAAATGAGGAGAAAAGCCTTAAAACAAATAGGGAATAGGCCATTACCTCAAGCAGAGAAACCACGCAGACATATGCAGAGACTAGCCAGGTCAAAATGCAAAGGTTGAATCCTATCTTTGAACAGGAGTTTACAGAAGAAACAGTAGGGACCACCAGCACAGAAAGAGAAAGAAGCAGGCATGCCACTCCTTCTGGGGGCACGCTAAAACCTTCCACATCAAATACTCAGATGTTGGAAAGGAAACAAAGTGTTGAAGTGTCCTCCTTTAGGGTGCCAACTGACAAGGATCAAGACATAAGAGAAAGGTACAAAGATATAAAGGCCAGGAATGAGAGGCTAAAATCCCAAACTTATGCTCAATACCTAAAAATGACACCTACAAATGAGACAAGTATTATGTTAGCCTATGATGTTAAAGAAGGCAAGATGTAGATGCCATTTTTCAAACCTACCACTCAACAACCTAGGACAGTAGATCACTTCAAAAAGATAGATTTCAATGTGCTAGCAAAGGACATACATCCTATTTACTAGATCGAGTTGCACAAGGAGACAGGGGAGATGATTTACTCCACCTTGACAGGGAAAGCCATTGCAGTTCACCAATTGAAAAATTCCCTAAATAATATATCAGCTCAATTCCAATCGGAAAAGGCCTCTTCACGGGAAAAAGACACCGGAATCAAGTTCTTAGAGGACTTAATCATTGAGTTGGGACATGATCCCAAAGATGTGAAGGCCACTGAAAGACTGATCAAGAAGAAAAATGATGACATAAACGCTTTGAAGAAGCAACTTAAGATTCCACCATTGCATCACCCACACACTGCAGAGGTCCTAGAGACCCAAAAAGGACAAGAAGAGCTTATGGACTTGGTCTTAAAGCTAAATGACCAGTTCAAAGAAACAGAGAAACAATTGGACGCATTGGTTCAGTCCAAACAAAGTGAATTGACCACCACTTCTATAGCTACCATTCCAAAAGTAACAACTATAGTTCCCTTAACATTAGCAACAACATTAGCACCAACAGCTCCACCTACCACAGCACTTCCAGTCACAACTGAGTCTACAACAGCAGGTGCCTCAACAGAAAAGATAGCAGAGTTAGTGAAAGCCATGGAGGAAATGTCCATCCAGGCAACAAAACTTAAAAGGATTAAGGAGAAAGTGGAAAGCTTAGAAATTGACTACAAGCTTGCCGAGATACAGTAGATATTAAGGTCCTAGAAAAATATTTAACTCTACAAAGGCCATTAGGACAGACTAAGGAGTTGCTCTGGGCCAATATCATTGACTTTGTCAATGATATTTGGCCACCAATTCAAGTAATATTTGAGCTAACAGAACTGCTGAAAGTGGCCACCGACGCTATCAAGAAAGTAAAGGAAGATTTAGGAGACTAGTCTGAGGAAGCTAATCGACTCATCCATTTCTTGAACAGAAAGAACAGGCATGAACTTAATGAGATGTGTGTAGAATATAGAATTGTGGCCATCATAGAAATAAAAAAGGTTCTTTCTAAAAGAAACCTTATTCTTTGGAGGAAAAATGCCATAACATGTAGGTGGGCATTGACAGATTCATGGAAAATTTTCAAATTTTGAGGAATAAAGGCCTTCCAAGTCCTATGGTCACCCATGAAAAACTTATGACCCAATTGGACTATGTTGACGGATTAAGGAATTTGGCCAAGGATCAAGCTAGCACTTCAGGTATCAAGGCCTTGCCTACAAGGAAAGTATTGTATGATACTATAGAATATCTATTCTTTCTGGAGCATGAGGTGAAAAACTTGTTTGTCACCAAGCCTAATTTTTCCAAATACACTTAGGTAGATGAGATCTATAGAAGAATGCTCAAAGTAAAGTTACCTGAGGATGAATGGTGGGAAAAAATGACATATTTACTATAAGTTACCATAGTAAATCTGAAAGAGAGCCAAATGTAACAGGTGAACAAGGTTAGAGAGTACCAGGTTAAAGAGTATCAGTAAAAGACTAAAGACAAAGATGATTCTAGCGTACACATATCAACGAACTTAAAAGGGCTCAAGTTTAACTTCAACATCCAGCACTACCAAAATAAGAGGGACAACATGATGTAGTTTTCCATCTATCTATATCTTCATGCTTGAAGATATTTTTATTTCCTTAATTAAATCTCAAACAGTTATGAGATATTTTGTAATATTTTTTGTAAAAATACTTCACATTTTGAAGTATTTATGGTCGATTCAAAGACATTTCTCTAGACTTGTATATAAAATCAAAGTTCCATTGTATCAAGATTGGATTGGCTTGCTGGATCATGGAATAAATTTCAGACATTTTATAGGATTCTTGTGTAAAGCGAAAATGAAATAAGTATTCTCTCATGTGTATTATTGCTTTTACTTATGTTTATTAATAATCATATGTGTTTCTATGAAATATAAATGGTAAACTAGGAATGATATTCTAGAACTTGCTTTAATGCTCTCTGTTTTTACTATTTACCTTCTTAATGTTTTCTGCTAAACTGTCTTAGTTAGGGAATTCTTAAATTCTCCCTCACTTCTGTAGTTTCTCTTTGTGGTTTATGTAGCAAATGATTCGTAATTTCCCTTTGTTGATGATCACCCTCTGTTCCTCATTCTGATCCTGGTCTAAAGATTCTTCATTTCCCTTTCACCTAGGTTAGAATCATTCCATCCATCACCCCTTTGAAAATTTTCCTTTTGCTTTGCTAGCCTACCCTATGAACAATCCCTTTAATGATATGATCCAGTTAAGCTATCCTTTGATTGACTCCATAGCCCAATGACTTAAACACCTAGTCCTATCCATCTGTTCCAAGAATTTCACCACCCAACTTTCAATCAAAATCAAAATCCTCATGAGCATTAAGAACTAGCCTAAAATCCCACCCAAACAAAGTTAAATTATAAAGAGAGAGCCCTCTTTGGACTCACGTTGGCTAGAACCTGAGTCGAAAGATTGGTTTGTGGTTACCTTAGATTATTCCATCTTTTGATAAATTCTAGGGAAGACTTCTAAGTGATAACATAGTGGCGACTCCACTAGGGAACTCAAATTCTCAGTCTTAATAAACCTTTGACAAAATTCAAATATTTATTTCAAGCCTCTTGAAGGGTTTATTAGAATTTATTTATAAAAATTTCATAAAAAGAAAATAACTAGAAACACTTGAAACTTTGGCTTCAAAGAGAACTCACTATACTAGGGCCAACCCAAATCCAAACCCTCCCCAAGTATTTGATAATCCTAATCTGATTTCCAGAATATCCAGAAGACAAAAAAGTTTTGTCAGTCCTACACCTTCAATTAAAGAATATTCATGCCCTGATGAGTGGTTGGTTTTAGAATACCTCCCCTTTGACGAGTCATTTTACCTTTCCTTATTTAGAACTCGGTCTCAGAATGCACTTGTTGACATAGTTCTAGATCCAGAATTTATATCAAAACTTCAAGTCTAAAGAGAAAACTTGTTAATTGATCAATATATTCTAAATTCCCCTCAGTCATCCCTTACCACTACTAAGATCCCTGAGCTTTCTGAAATAGTTTCAACTCCCTTTAGTTCACCATTATTCCCTTCCATCTCTGAAGTTCATTCCTCACCTCCATTTATACCTTCACTTCCCCACCAACCTACCATTACACATCAGTCACCCATTACTCCCATTTCCCCATCACCCACTGTATCACCTCTCGGTACCCAAACCCCACTTCTTAGTCTTGCCCAACTTAGAGCCATGGCAAATAGATATGCTCCTCTTATGTTGCCTTCTCCACAAGGTGCCATGCCACAAGATTACCAGAAATTGTTTTTCTAATTTGATGGCATAGGAACTTACACAGCACAATAGCATACAAACAAAATGATTGATTTCTTTGAATTACATGAAATTGATATTGGAGATGTCCAAATGAGACTTTTTGCTCAGAATCTAGTTGGTGATGTAATAACATGGTTTAGATCTTTACCTGCTAATAGCATAGACACATTATAAGTTTTTTATCAACTTTTTTTAAATAGATGTGAAAAGAAAAAGAACCCTCTCCAGATCCTTTCAGAATATGAAAACATCAAGAGAGGACCAAATGAAACAGTCCAGGATTACTCTACCAGATTTAATAATATATACAATGCAATATCAGTCAATCTTAGACCCCCACCTCGCTTAGCTTTGATAAAGTTTCCTGATGGGTTTGATAGTGATATGGAATTTCAACTGAGAGAGAGAGATCCTCCAACCTTAGAAGACATGCAGAGTGTAGCAATTAGTGTAGAAGTTAATTTGCTAGAAAAAAGAGATAGAGCTAGGAATGTAAGGAGAGTACCCTTGAAAGATGAAGCCTCATCCTCTGACCTTAAAATAGATGCCCTAGCCAAAGGAATTGGAAAACTAATGGATATGATAGAGAGCATTGAAAGAAAGCCTCACTGGGATAATCAAAAAGCACCTCAAGTGACAAATCCAAACTTTAGAAAGAATCAAAATCAAAACACTGGAAACAATGGACCTGATCATAATATTAGGCAGCCTTTTCAAGAAAACTATGCTTAAACTTCCCATTTATAAGACCCTGAACAAGATACACAGATTAACTTAATGGGATTAGATGAGGAGGAAATTGTCTTTTTCACCCAAGATGATCATGAATTACATATGCTTCAACAATTACAGACCCAATCCGAAGAATCATTCAATTACAAGCAACATTATCATTCTTCTATCTTCAAAGTGCACAAATAGTACAATTTAAGGAGTAAAAATAAAACTCATAATCTTGACCAAAACAAGAAAGCAGTTCTAGTTACAAAAACGCTCCAAATCCTCTCTAGAAAAAATCAAAATCCTTCTAGTCCCACCACTGTAGATATAAAAAATGACCAACCCCATGATAATCAACCATCCACTTCAATCCTGTCCTAGGAGACAGTGGAGGAATCTCCAAACATCCCATTAGAAAATCCTCAGAAAAAAGACTTCAAATGTAGAAAAATAAGAGCAAACTACTCCAAATCCTGCCATGAAAATTCCACATCCTCAAACATAGAAAGCCCCTTTTCATTTCAATTTGGGAGTAGAGGTGGCTAAGCTAAAACTTGCAGTCCCCTTAACAGAGTTGATTAAAAATGAAACTTACAAATCTCAAACAAGAAAATCCTAAAACTTTGTTGAGAATGAAAATTTTGTTAACTTGTTTGATGATCAACCTGAGCTTATATTCGGTTCTGATGTTAATGGAAAACCATTAGAAGGAGGGATACCACCATTTTATATTAGCCTTAACATTCATGATAAGATCTTACATAATGCAATGTTAGATTTTGGGGCTTCACACAATTTAATGCCTAAATCTGTTATGGAAAAATTGAACTTGGATATCACTAGGCCTTACAAGCATTTGTTTTCATTTGATTCAAGTCAAGAAAAGTGCCTAGGGATAATCAAAGACCTATGTGTTTCCCTAGTACAATACCCTACTAAGACTATTCTCATGGACATAGTCGTTGCTGACATACCACCTAAATATGACATGCTATTATTGCGATCATGGGGGGCTAAACTCCAAGGATCTTTGCAAGTTGACATGTCATATGCTACAATTTCAGTCTTTGGACATCCTAAATTTTTTTACAGAAAGACCCTAATGAAATATGTAGTGAGTAGTTAGGCTAGGCCGCAAAACTTTCCTATCTATATAATGCATTTTGACATTGAGTCTTTTATTCTGTACAATTTTGAACAAAGACAAGAAACTGCTTCAAACAACATTATTTTAGAACGAAAAGAAATTGTAGCTACAACTCAAACTGAAATTGTCCAAACTCAAGAGCTTTCAGATAAAAAAGATAAGCAAGATACCTTAATAAAAGAAGATTTTATTGCCCAAGACGGTAAGAATTATGAACATGAAATATTATGGCATATTGAATTTGATGGATCAGTGAACAAGTTAGGAGGAGGAGCAGGAGTATGGATTTACAATTTAGAGAATGGTTACTCAGAGGGCCATGCATATAGACTGAATTTCAAATGCACTAATAACATGGCTGAGTATGAAGCACTTCTTTTAGGTCTCAAATTAGCTAAAAAGTTAAGAGCTATAAGAGTTTCTATTATGGGATATTTTGACTTGGTTATAAACCAAATGAAAGTTGTATATATGACCAAAGACCTGATATTAAGTTTTTATAGAGGAAGAGCTGTGAAAATATTGAACACTTTTCTCGAATCTAAGCTTGCATACATTCCAAGGAAACATAATATGCAGGCTCATAGTTTAGCAATGTTTGCCAACACTTGTAAGTTACCATTTCAGCCTAAACATTAGTACAGACTTGCTATCCCAAATAACTTAAAGAACTGGCAAGTATTCACTAATGACCAACAAATAAATAATTTTTTAACTTTAGAGGAAGAATTTATAAATAGCAATATAGATACTGATATAACATTCGATCCTAATTTTAAAGATAAATTAGAAATTAACAAATTATAAGATGAAGAGATAGATAGATTCCATTCCACAAAGTTTAGAAAATCAAATATTGAAAACCTAAGGCAAGTTGAAATTGAAGATATAATTAACGAAGATTCTGAAATCATTAATCTCAAAGACAAATTTTTGCCCAAATGATTAAGTCCTTTGGAAGACTTGTTTGATTCAAATGATGTCCGTGGAAAACCAAAGATGGAACCCCTAAAATCTGATATAGAGGAGTGCAACATAGGGACCAAGGAAAATCCAAAATTGATAAAAATTTCGAAGTCCTTACCTCCTACTAAAAAAGTAAAATACATTGAACTTCTAAACAAATTCCAAGATGTCTTCACTTAGAGTTATGAGGACCTCAAGTCCTATGACACCAACATAGTGCAACACACTATCCCCATAAAAGAAAATAAAAAACCGTTTAGGTAGAAGCTTAGAAGGATTAATCCTATTCTATTACCTTCTATTGAAAAGGAGATCAAAAGAATGTATGAAGCCAAGATAATAGCACCAATTAGGTTCTCTGATTGGACTTCAATTTTGGTGCCAACAAGGAAGAAAACTAGTGATATTAGATTGTGTGTTGACCTCAGGAATCTCAATAAAGTTTCACTTAAAGAGAATTACCCTCTCCCTAAAATGGATCATATATTACGAAGGGTAGTAGGGTTAACCAGGACCTCATTATTGGATGGGTTTTCTGGTTACAATCAGATTTTAGCTCACCCACGTAACCAGGGTAAAACAACATTCACTACGCCTTTGGGCACATTCATTTATTTGAAAATTCCTTTTGGATTAAAGAATGTAGGGGAGACCTTTCAAAGAGCTACGGACATAGATTTTACTAATGAAATTCAT
>APFE030150462.1:5108-26208 GCA_000404065.3 Pinus taeda | reverse complement strand
ATTCATGATTCAAGTTTCAAACTTTCAAGTTTCAAGTTTCAACATATCATCAAGTTTTTGTTTCAAATTTCAAACATCAAGTTATCTAATATCAAGTTTCAAACTTTCAAACTTTCAACATAACAAGTTACACAAATACCATCATTACCAAGGTCCAAAACTAATAATGCATACTAATTAATACATACTATGAAAGTACAAAAAGAACTATGACTGGCAGTCTACTATCATTACTCATAAATTATAGTTCATATGGTTGTTCAAAAGTTTAAAAGTTAAAAGTTAAAATACCATCATAAATTACATTTACATATCATCAAATATGTCTTCATTCATGCCACTATAATGTTCCACTTCCACATCCTCTCTAGGACTAGAAGTGGCACTGTGAGTGTGAACATTGATGCCATGTCCACTTGAAGATGCACCTATTCCCAGTGATGGCTCCGAATCAAACAAACTCATGTGAGACATGGCATTCAATGTCATATCCAAGTCAGGCAACTCTGGTTCCACGTCCCATAATTTGGTGGGCCCAAATTTGTATTCATCTCTCTTGTGTGACAGAAGGCGAAGGTTTGAATGTATGTACACTAGTTCCTCAGCCTTCTTAGAGCCCAATCTGTTTCGCTTCACGGAATGGATGAAGCCATATGTACTCCAGTTCCTTTCTGTTGAAGAAGAACTAGCAACCTGTGACAAGACCTTGATGGCCAATTTTTGGATATGTGGAAGTGCCCCACCATAGAAGTTCCACCACTCAATTGGACTTAATCTGCTCTTGTCCCGCATACACTCAATATCACAACCCCAACCCTCTGATCCCACAAAATGAGAAAATTGTGCACGAATCTGAAGCCCAATTTCAGGATCTACATAAAGCTTTCTAAAAGCATTTTTAAATCCTTCTGCAACTTCTGGGTCTTTGTTTGGTGCGCTTCTTTCTGGATCACGTAGCAACTCTGCGGCATAATATTTTGGATTCAGTGCATAGGCTAAGAGGTGCAATGGGGTGGTCATCTTGTTCCACCTTTTGGTCAATATATCTTTTACTTCTCCGTAAAAGATTTCATTTGGGTCATTCTCCTTGGCATTTATAACCAACCTTATTTTCTCTATCATGGAATCAATGCCCTCATACACCTCTCCCAGATTAGGCATATCTGTGTCAAACATACGGAGCAAATCCACCATTGGCTTAGTAAATGCCAAGAGGTACTCCACCTTATCCCACCATTCATCATCAACAACCAACCGTTTCATTGCTTGTGCTCTATCAGATTGGGATTGCCTCCATTGGTTCCAAAGGGAACTGCATACCATTGATTGTAATGCATCTTTCACCTGCATGAGCCTTGTTAAGACTATGATGTGAGAAGCAAATCGAGTCTCAGCAACCTGCAGGTGTCAAATTGCCAATGTTTCAAATTTCAATCAATTTGAAAAATCATAATTTGTGAATTCAATTTAGATATTTGAATTTGGAGTCAAAAATTAGAATTTATGAATTATTTAATAAACTTTAAACTTTAAAGTATTGGTACCTTAAGGAGCTCCAACTTAGCAAATTCCCTGTAGATGCCTTGGGACATGTGGTGGTTTGTGATAAAGGCTTGAATTTCTTTTGCCTCTTCAAATATTTTTCGAATCCACTCAATTTGCTTCCCCAACTTGCTCAACATGAGGTTCAATGAATGCACAGCACAAGGGGTCCAAAAAATGTGTTGATATTTGCCTTCAACAATTAGGCCTGCTGCTCTACACACCGTTGCATTGTCAGTTATTACCTGGACAATATTTTCAGGCCCCACCAATTCAATTGCTTCAATCAAGATGTCAGCAATGAATTGAGAATCTTTCATCTGCCCCTCACAATCCACTGCCTTCAAAAACATTGCCCCATGTGGGCTCTGAGCAATCACATTGATCAAAGCCCTATTTCTTTGATCTTTCCATCCATCAGAAATGATGGACACCCCTGAAATGAGCCATGAATCACGAATGGGGGCTAATTTAGCCTCCAAATTTAACTTGCTCGCACTCAACAATGTGGTGCGTATCTTCTCATATCCAGGGCTCTTGTACCCTCTTGGGGCTTCATTCAAACATTTTACCATCTTTGCCCAGTAAGGAGATCGCACAAGGTTAAAGGGAAGGCCATTTGCATAAATGCATTGAGCTACAGCTGCATCTGCTATCTCTCGAGCATCATTATTAAAACTCTTCTCAAGCGGTCCCAAATTTGACCGCTTTGACCCAACACCTCCATAAGAATAAATTGGAGGCTTTGATGAAGATCCCAACCTTGTTGGGTGTTTTAAATGGGAGGCAGGATATGCTTCATTTGCTTTAGCATCTGCCTCCTCTTGTTCTCTCTGATATTTTGCAATTTTTACCTTGCTTAAACCATTTCCATCTTTCCCATTCTCTTTAGGTGGGCCACTACATATGCGAATCCCATTGTTTTTTAGCCCAAGCAAATGTGCTTTAACCCGTGTGTATGACCCCTTAAACTCCTTTTGGCATTCACTGCAAACCCATGCCAATGATCCACCTCCTCGGATCTTCCCAACAGTAGTTACATATTTCCAAAGTGGTGACTTTGGATCAATTTTCTGGGTTGATTCAGTTTCCTGTGCAACTTCCTCTGCCTCATTAATGGCTGAACTTGAAGTTGCCATGAATGATCAATGATGTAAATGAAACTGAAAAAAGAAAATTGACAAATATCAGTCTTCAAAGTTCAGAATCCAGATATGTATTTAAAAAAAATTAAGTCAAAATCTGGGGTTTGATTTAAAATTTTATTCTTTTAGTTAGTATAGAATTAGTTTAAGATTTGTTTGTTTTAAAAAATGAAAACAGAAATGTAAAAGTGACAGAAACTGGCTGGAATAACTACAAGTGCATTGCACAGCAGAAATCAGCATGTTGATAGTATGAAGGTCTTATCACTTATTAGTGATCACTCTATTAATATGATGATGTCTAGTAAATCGAACTACATGTCAAAAGATGCTATATATGCTCACTAATTGAATATTTAAACTCTACTTTAATTAACCTGTTATATTCTTTGACATTTGGCAATTGCAAACCTAAAAGTTCCCATTTAATTACAATGGTAAACGAATATTGTACATTATTTCAGAATATGCTATAGTCTATGTACCATATTGTTGAGGAGTCAGGAGTCATAGAGATTAACAACCAATGTTAACTGAAGTTTGTAAATAGACTTAGTGCACATGTTTTTCTTTTTAATCTCTTTTCTCAACACAACATTCTTGACAGCATCATCATGCCAACAATATCAATGCTGACTGCATCATTTTTTGAAGCTTAGCCATCATGAACTTAAATTAAAATGTAAGTATGACTCAGGAGTCAGGACTCTTCGCCTAAATCTGGATGAGATTAATCTAATTAAATTATTAATGACCAAACCGTTCTTTGTACACTATATATTATTATATATCTGGATGAGATTAATCTAATTAAATTATTAATGACCAAACCGTTCTTTGTACACTATATATTATTATATATGTATTAGATGAAAGCTTTCTTAAGATTATAAAAAATTGAAAATTAACATTTTGACGTGTCAAACCCTTCTTTGTAGCTTTATTATATGCTAGGCAGCTTATGAGTCTATGACAGCTTATAGGTATTTTTTAACTTATACAACCATACAGCCTACAGATTACTAATAAGTGATCTAACCAAAAATCTAAAGCTTTCTAAGTTTCTTACTATCTTAGGATTATTAAAAAAATGGAAATTAACATTTTAATTTTTGATGTGTCAAAGTCAAACCCTTCCTTGTAGCTTTATTATGTGCTAGCCTAACGCATGTATCAACTGATTTAAGAACAACATCTTCAGAATTCTTATTCTGTTGAAGCATGAAGAAGTTAAAGTTCTGAACAGCAAATCCTTTGGGACGAAATTCATTTAAGTCTTGCCTTTAGAACAGATCTACCATTATACCTATATAGTATAGTCTTGATGCTTATTTTAAAGACATAATTTCTGAGTGAGTTTGTGGCATGTTTTAGAAGGTATATGAATTTTTTTTGAAGGACAGAACCTAGTGCAAAGTTCAAACACAGATCCAGAACTCACATATGTCATTATGTTCAGTCAACTTATGAAGCTCTCGCCTATCTCATATGAATCCACACATGTCGAACTCGAAACAAAAAAAAATTCTTGGAGCTGTAAAGTTCTAGGCAGTTTATGACTGCTTATAGCCTTTGGCTGATCTTAAAACAAGGAAAATCCAAGTGGAGTCAGAAATGCTTTCACAAATGAATGTTACGTTAATAGAAGGCTTTCACGAGTTTTAAGATCTATACGTGCATATATATGTAGTGGCATCTCCATTAGATGGGAATGAGACAATTCCATTAAAAACAAGAGAATGCCAAAAAATTACGACCAACAAAATGCCCAAATGAATTGAACCACATCATTTCAACGCAATGGGCAGAAGGAGCAATTAAATAGATTATGTTTACGCTTGACAATTCCTTTGATGGCACGGGCTGAATGAAGAGGAAGATAGTCTATCAGGCAGCAAACAACCTCAAGAATGAAGAAAGAGAGAGATGTGCACAGCCTCGAGGAAGACAAATACACAGCGTGCAGGCTGGTTTTAGTTATAGGTATTTATGAACTTATAGATTCATAGAACTATACACTAACCTGAACCTCACGTCGCGGACAGTCGAACCTGTTGACTTCAGCAGCAAATGGCGGCAGCACTCTGGAACTGGAACAGCAACTAGCGGCGGCAGCGGGGGCAGCGGAGGTAGCGGCAGCGTAAAAGGTAAATGCGTTAGGGTAAAGTTCGACCGGTAAATAGGGTAAGTTATAACCCGACCGTAAAAATGTATGAAAACTTAAAAGGTAAAAACAACTAAAATCCGTTCCCGGCGGCTGTCAAGCAAAACGTATTGATTTTTCATTAAAATGTTTGCCAATTTGCTAATACGTTTTTAAAAATACGAAATACGGATCCGAAAACCCTGAAACGTATCCATTTTTCGCTGAACGGGAGGGTTTGCAGGTTAAAACGCCTGGAAAACGGCGGACAAAATTTGGAAACGTATTTGAATTTCCAAAAACGTATTTTCAGCGTTTTTTTGCCGTTTCAGTATCTGATACGTATCAGATCCGGAAAACGGCGTTTTTGCCCTATAGGTAGCCGTTTCCGGTAACTTAGTCTCAAACCACTCATACTGATCCCAAATCAGTTTCATTGATCCCAGATCAATGTATGTCATCCTAGCATAGGGAGTATGGTAGATACAGCGATGCGTCCATCGATAGTACTACTATGGTCCCTATCCTCATTTTCCTGCTCATTGATCAGATGAGAGGTACTTCCCATGAGTCCCAGATTACATGGGTAGGATGCCTCGACAGGAGAAGTAATCATCCTGTCCACAGGAGAATGAATTATCCTGTCAGTGGATGCCACAGAGAACTAATCACCCTGGCCCACAGGAGAACTAATCATCTTGTTCCACAGTTGCCACAGAGAACCAATCATCCTGGCCCACAAGAGAACTAATCATCCCGTTCCATTGTTGCCACGGAGAACAAATCATCCTGGCCCACAGGAGAACTAATCATCTTGATCCACAGTTGCCATGGGAGAACTAATCATCCCAACCCACAGAAGAACTAATCATCCTGTTCATACTGCACCACCAGGGGAGGGTGAGTCGCCCTTTGGTCATATGTTGCTCTAGTAAGTACCCTAAGCCCCCTAGAGCTCCTAGAGCTCAATGCATGCAACATGCAGGACCCTTATAAGGTCTCTCAACGACTCCAAGTCATTCGGGAAAGTCACATTTTTGACCTTTCCACGGGGTTTTGACAAAATGTCTGCGACTTGTACATCAGTCTCAATGCGATGGAGCCTCCTCGCTCATCGACTTACCATATCGCAGATAAGGCAGTATCTGATGTCTATCTGCTAGAGCAATCATCGAATATGGGATTCCTCAATAATCGAATCCCCCCTCTGGTTGTCACAGAAAATCACAGTGGTATTCATCATGTGTACAAACAACTCACTTAAGAGCTTCTGCAACCATGCAACTTCACACGAGATCATACTCGTATCTATGTATTCGGTCTCGATGGTGCTTATAGCAACCGACTTTTGCTTCCTGCTCATCCATGATATCGAAGCAGAATCCAAAGAGAACCAGCACTGGGAAGTGCTCTAGTGATCCTCCACACTGCCTGCCCAGTCAGCGTTCGAATAATCATGCAGTTTCATATCTCCGGCAGTGTATCTCAATCCATGAGAGATTGTGCCCCGAAGATATCTCATAAGATTCTTGACACCAATCTAGTGAGGCTTAACCAAATATGAGCTCACCATGCTAACTGCAAAACATATGTCCGGATGGAAGTTCACCAAGAACATCAATGCGAATGAGTTTATGAAACTCAGAGGCATTTCCCAAATCTGGTTCGACATCACTATGATATAACTTCTGAAAGTTAAGATCCTCGAGGTAGTCATAGGGTTGCAGTTTATCATTCCACATCCGGAATCCAACTCCCTCTTACTTCTGCAAATGAGAGGGTCTGCACCTGTCAAAAATAGGTTGTCCTCATAAGGTGCTGGTATGAGAGGTCTATCATCCACAACCTTCGGGTAATGGTTTGGATCGGTTTCACTCCTAGTGAATCTTAGCTTCATCAGACAACTATCAATCCTCTCATACTACGCCCGGGGTGTTTTGCTTCAAGCCATAGAGGGTTTTTTTCCACCTGTATACATGAGATTCTTGATCATGAATCTCAAACTCCTCCGGTTGTTCCAAACCTGTGGACCTGTTGCATGAGGGGAATGGTCCCCTTATAAGATTTCCTTCGGTACATCTCAGACATGTACCTTCATGCTCTACTTGAATTCAGACATCCCTATCACCATTTGACTCACATCAGGTAGGGCCCCATAGGTAGACCTTCGGTGTTATAGATGTGATATGTCAATTGACATGATCCCCAATGGACCATCCTACAACTTGATACAAATTGCCAACCCTGAACCCATGAGAAAAAGCATCTTTGAAAATTATATTTTTTAGCACGTACTTTCCATCGATAATAACACCCTGAAACCTTTGACTTCCATTTCCAAGATGGACACCAAGTTCTTCTTGCGATCAAGTACATAAAAGAGATTTTGTAAATGAATCGAATTACCCTTATTCAATTGAGAGTTAACATTCCCGACACCCTTTCCGGGATAGGTGGCATCGGCTCCAAGTATAATCCCACGATTGTTTCCATCTCTACCAAATTAGAGAGTGCACCCATCTATCTAATGAAGTGCCTTGAAGCACTACAATATATACGCCAAATTCCCAAAGAATATGAAGGAGAGGGCCAATACAAGATAACGCTTCTTTATCTTATCAGAAACAACATTTGATTCTTCATACCTAGGGTTCCTTGCTTTCTATGAAGATTCGGCCATTTCCTTGATGACCTGCATTACCTGTCATTCCTTTGATCACTGAAGATGTCCCTGGAATGATTGTTATCATCATCAAGTGATGTGTCCTTGCCATTCGGACACTCCTTCGCATAATGGCTGAACTAGTTATCTGCCTTTCCTTCCACCCTGAGACCCGATCTTCTAATGAAGTGATCTTTAGGTAGGCCATATTCCGCTGCGCCATTTTGATAATATTCTCTGCTTCGACTTCACCCTTAGTGAATTTGAAGAGGGATGAGAAATCCACTAATCTTTTTTTCCTTTCCCAACTGTCTTCGGTGATTGCTCTTTCACTCTTGCTTGGGCATTGTCTTCACCTCAGCTTTACCATGTAATTTTAGTTATGTTCTATACTTAGAGCAATTTATTTCAATTTTCACAGTTAGCTCCATATCTTTTCCACATTAGCAATTACATCAACATTAAAGTAAATTGCAAATAGAACATAAACATAAATCGTAGAAGATAAGCCAAGACAAGAGGACACAAGATGTGGCGCTAGCCAAGGACAACCCCCAATGTGGGGAAACCCTTGATCAATTCTTCTTATATGTTCTTCAATAGTTCAGCAGAGAGAGAGAGAGATAGTATGTTTACAAAAGAAGTCAACACTTTGACTTATCTAGATAAGAGCATAGATTTCTAAGAAGATGATACATGAGATCAGTTGAAAACATGCTGCTTCAACTAATTCTCCAAGGTGACTTGTTCACCTATCGTTGTGCTGCATTTTGTCATCATGCTGCATCTCACCGCGCTACACCATGCTGCACCCATCATCACTATGTTGCATCTCATCATGCTTCATTAATCATGACTGTACCCATCACTGTATTACATTATGTGTCATTGTTGTACCATGTTGCCATCCTGACCTATGTGTTGGTTGCACCTTTCTTGCTTGTTGTCCCTTGCTTGCTTGCTTGTTGTCCCTAGCATGCTTGTTGTCCTTAACATGCTTGTTGTTACATGCTAGTTGTCCCTTGCATGCTAGCTGTAATATCGCATGCTTGGTGTATTTGTTGCTAAGTACCACACAATTGTCCCAATGTTAGTTAGATGTCCCTTGCATGCTGCTCTCCTTTGGAGACATATGCTCCAGCTGTTTCGGCAGTTCTGGCTGTTCTGGATGTTCCCGGTAGTTGCGGCAGTTCCGGTTGTTCCCAGCAGTTCCGACAATCCCGACAGTTCCGGTTTTTCTGGCAGTTCTGGCATTTCCGGCTTTTTTCGGCAATTCTGGCATTTCCAGATTTTTCGGCTTTTCCGGCATTTCCGGCTTTTTCGGCTTTCCCAACAATTCCAGCTTTCCCGACAGTTCTGACTTTTCAGGCAGTTATGTCTTTTCCGGTAGTTCCGGCTTTTCCGGCAGTTCCGGCATTTCAGGCGATTCCGACATTTCCGACTTTTCCGGCAGTTCCGACTTTTCCGGCGTTCTGGCATTTCCGGCTTTTCCATCTTTTCCGACAGTTCCAACTTTCTGCCCTCTAGATCAAGGCAACGTTATTCCTTAGGATCTCTCCTCCTACTAAAACCCAAAAACAAGTAGAGAGAGAAAGAGAGCCCAAGTGTGTTGAAATGACTTGAAGGCCACCTCTCTTTATACTAAAACATTAAGCACATGTGGGGTTTATTTGGTTGCTGACTGACCTTGACGAATTGTCTTATAATGCAAATAAATTCATAACTCCATGAATACTTATCAGAATCGGATGATTTTTAGATCAATCCTACACCTCTCGATGAGAGGTATCCAAGAAAAATATCAGCTACCACAAATAAGATGACCGATATGGAGTTTGGCCCTAGTTGCCAATTTTAACAGCATGCCTACAACAACACACCTAAATGTGCTTCCTTTGGGTGCATATAATATTCTTTTGGGCATGGATTGGTTGCTTATTCACAAGACCAAGGTAGATTCTTATGAAAAGGCCATTGAGTGCTTGGATGATGATAGAGAAATGAGAGTCTTATAGGGAAAGAAGAAGCCTACATCAGTGAGAATGGTTATAGCTCTGCAAGCTAAGCACGACCACAAAAAAGAATGTGTATTGTTTGCAGTACATGTTTCCAATGACAAAGGGAAGGAATATGAACATGAAGTCTTAAGGAAGTATCCTGTCTTACAATAGTTTTAGGATGTGTTTCCTACCGAGATTTCAGATCTGCCACCTCATAAGGTGGTGGATTTCTCTATTGAGTTGATGCCTGGAGCAACACCAGCATCTAAGGCAATGTACAGGATAAGCACTCTGGAGTTGGTGGAATTGAAGTTGCAACTTAAAGAGATGTTTGATAAGGGATTCATAAGGTCAAGTGTGTCTCCTTGGGGTGCACCGATGTTATTTGTAAAGAAGGATGGTACTATCAGATTGTGCATTGATTACAGGCAACTGAACAAGGTGACTATCAATAAAAAGTATCCATTTCCGCGGATTGATGATTTGTTCGATCTGCTGAAGGGAGCAACAATATTTTCAAAAAATTATCTGAGATCAGGATATCATCAGGGTTGCATCAAAGAAGAAGACATCTACAAGACTACATTTCGTACAAGGTATGGGCACTATGAGTTTGTGGTGGTTTCTTTTGGTCTTACCAATGCTCCAACTACCTTTAAGTGTTTGATGAACAGTGTATTCCGCCCTTATCTGGATACGTTTGTGATAGTCTTTTTTGATGATATATTGGTCTATTCAAAGAATGAGGAGCACGCAGAGCACCTCGCAACAGTATTGAGATTGTTGAGAAAGCATAAGTTGTATGCGAAGCTCAGCAAGTGTAGCTTCTTTCAGTCTCATATTCATTACTTGAGACATGTTGTTTCCAAGGAAGGGATAGTAGTGGATCTGTAAAAGATTAGAGCTATCATGGAGTGGTCAGCTCTGAGCAATGTGGATGAGGTCAAATCATTCATGGAACTAGCAGGTTATTACAGGCGGTTCATCAGGAACTTTTCCAAGATTGCCTATCCTATCACATCTTGTTGAAGTTTCTAAGTCTAATAGTTAGAAACCCTCCATGTACTTTCTGATTTATTCCTTCCTACTTGTTCTGATTAATTAACAAGTTATTTACCATGTAAATACTGAAAATAAGCACAATTACATGCTCAACACATTATAAATCATCAACTGAAGGAAACAGAAACAAGCACACAAATGACACCGTTATTTTTGGACTAATGTCTCCAGAAAAACCCAATGCGGGAAAACCGGTGCAGCTATTTGAGGGTTTGATTTACTAAGCAGTTTCAGAATATAATCTGGGTGCCAAATCCGTCTCACCCAACAGAGAAAAATCTCGGCAGTTCCCGCTTCTGCCTTCTGCATCAGCTTTCCCGGTTGTTCCGGCAGTTCTGGCTGTTCCCGGCAGTTCCGGCTTCTGCCCTTTGCGTCAGCTTTCCTGATTGTTGTGCTGATCCTCTCGGCACTATCTCTGCCTCTACTTCTGTATTCACTACCCCTCAGCTGCAACTCCTAGTCACTCTCTCAACTTTCTCAACAAACCTAGCCCCAGAACGTCAAAATCTTGACCTTTTTGTGTGTTCTCCAAATGATCCTCAAGCCTCCTCTTATACTTACAGATCAACGACTGAGATTAAGTCCCTATTCAACGGCTAAGATTAGATCTAGCTTAATCCATGACTTTTGCACCATTCTAACACAGTTTTATATTAATTCACATTAATATTTTAATTTCCCTAAGTTTAGACTTAGGGATTCCATTAAAAATATTAATTATTTTAATATCTCCCAAACTGTTTAGAATCTGCCCAAACCCTTTTTGGGTATTGGAGATCTCATGTGCCTTAGCCTCTCCACCAAATTTCGTGGCTAGAGCACATCCAATGCTACCCTAAATCAACACATCTTTGCAGAGAAAAGAAAAAATGTTTGAATGGACTACAGAGTGTGCAGCGAGCTTTGATTAGTTGAAACAATTGCTTACCAATGCTTCAATTTTGAAGATTGCAGATCCTGGTAAGGAGTTTGCAATGTGTACAAATGCATACAAGAAAGGACTTGGTATAGTCCTGATGCAGGAAGTATAAGTGGTTCGTTGTGAACCACAAACACTAAATGAACATGAGCAGAACTATGTGACTCATGATCTTGAGGTGGTAGCTATCATTCATGCATTGAAGATATGGAGACATTATCTCCTTGGCAAAAATTCATCTTGATGAGTGATCACAGTGGGTTGAGGTACATGTTTGACCAGCCCAATCTGAATGCAAGGCAGGCTAGATGGTTGGCTACTCTCAATGAGTTTGATTTTTAGATCAGGTACATTAAGGGAAAGAGAACCGAGTTGCGGATGCTCTTAGTAGGAGAGTACAGATGAACCATATTTCAGCTATGAGCTCTTATGGGACAGATTTGAGAAAGCAAATCTTACATGCAGGACAACATGATGAGAAGTACCAATAGTTGAACAAGAGATTGTAGCAGCAAGGTAAGGATAATAAGGATGAGGACTATCACCTCACAGTAGATGGCCTGGTTAGATTCAGGAGCAGGATCTATGTGCTAGATAGTAGTGAGTTGAAGAAGCTTATTTTGAGAGAGTTTCATGTCAAGCCATATTCAGGCCGCCCAGGATACTAGAAGACTTTGAACGGTATTAAGAAGTTATATTATTGGCCAGATTTGAAGAAAGAGGTGGTTGAGTTTGTTGCCAAGTGTTTGGATAGTCAGCAAGTGAAAGTAGAATGCAAACATCCAGTTGGTATATTGCATCATATTTTGATTCCAAAATGGAAATGGGAGGTCATTTCCATGGACTTTATTATAGGGTTTCCTAGGACATAAAGGCAGCATGACTCCATCATGGTTGTGGTTGACAGGTTGAGCAAGGTAGCTCACTTCATTGCCTTTAAGTCTACTAATTCAGCTAGTGAAGTGGCTAAGATCTTCATCAGGGAGATAGTGACGTTGCATGGAGTTCCCAAGAAGATTATATCAGACAAAGATGCCAAATTCACTTTCAAGTTTTGGAAGGAATTTTTTTCAGGCTTAGGGACAGAGGTAGCTTTTAGTACAACTTATCATCCGCAGACAGATGGACAGACAGAGAAGGTTAACAGGATCCTTGAGGATATGTTGAGGATGAATGTCATGTATCAACAGAGAAAGTGGGAGGAGTATCTTCCACCGGTGGAGTTTTCTTATAACAATGAGTATCATGAATCCTTGAATATGAGTCCATTTGAGGCTCTCTATGAGTAGAGTTGTAATACTCCTATCACCAGGAGTGACCCAGTGAATAGGTTGTTGATTGGAACGAATATGTTGGCAGGGATGGAGCAGGAGATGAAGGTTACTAAAAGAATTTAAAGGTAGCATAAGATAGGTAGAAGAGCTATGAGGATCAAAATAGAGTAATCAAGGAGTTTTAGGTTGGAGAGCATGTGTACTTGCGCATCAAGCCCAAGAAGAGATCCTTGAGGATTGGGTCATGTGCAAAGTCAGGACCTCGGTATTGTGGGCCTTTTGAGATCCTTGAAAGGATCGAACCAGTGGCATACAAACTTGCTCTACCTCCATCACTAAAATTCCATGATATTTCCCATGTTTCATTGCTTAAAAAATATTTACAAGATGTTGATCATGTGTTTGATTGGTCTATATTGCAGATGGAACCATAACGAGAGTTCCAACCAGAGCCTAAATACATATTGCAGTAGAAAAATCTCATGCTATGGAACCGAGCAATAGAGCAAGTTAAAGTGCATTGAAAGCACTTTGGGCCCGATGAAGCTACATGGGAGATGGTTGATCAGATGTGGGCATTATATCCTTTTTTTATTTGTTGGTTGATAGGTCCCTATAATACTAATGTATTCCCTCATTGTTATTAGTGTAGCCCACTTATTGTTATTGTTGTGCCCCATAGAAGCCCACTATTTTTATTGTTGTGCCCTTACATTATTATTGTTATATTAGCTCTGATTATATTGTGACCCCTTAGACTCCTATATATAGAAAGGAGGTTTTGTCATTTGAATCATCCAAGAATTGTTCATTTTTGTAATGTAAAGGAGGTTTCCCCCTCAAAGAGACTAATTTTGAAGTCATTGATCTATCTTTTCTTCTATTTTGTAAGTTGGTTGCATAACATTTGGTGTCATAGCTTTGTATTGTAGGGTTTCACTGCTTCAAACAGGTCATCGTGGCATTTTCACTTTACCGTTTTTTCTACGCAGCTTCAGACGCTGAAAAAAACCATTTGAGACGACATCTTGAAGAACTTCGCATCCGAATTTCAAACCGTTTCTCGCAAAATTTTCGAAGATATGAACTGAGGAATTTAGGCTTTTGTAGGCTCCCGAATTCCATCCCAAACGGGTGACCTTGGGAAAATCATCCTAACTTTCTCTCTGAGCATCAGATTCAAATTTCGTAAAATGATACAGAAAGAGGACGGACTGTAGTTTGTTGGATATTGTTTTCAGGGCTGAAGGTCGAAACAGTGACACGTGGCACTTTGTACAAGTTCGCTCTACTGAACCAGTGTATAATCATGTCATTATGGGAGATTAGGCAGAACTCCTTCTTGGAAAATCCAATCTTGATAAGACTTGTGGGGTTGGAAAGAGGACTCAGAAGTCTACTATGGGACGAAATTTCAGACCTTGGAGATCCAAAATTTCAAAGATACATCAGATTAAAAATCGAGCTCCTATAAAGCAAAAATAAAAAATAAAAGGTGTGTAGTCTTTTTTAAAATTTGCATAAGTTTTGTTTGAAAAATTATTTTGAAGTGAGTCAAAGGGAGTAGTGAAGCATAATTATCTTTAATTTATTCCTTGAAGAAAGAAAATGGAAACCCCTACTAAGCAACCCGGAATCTCTTCTATGACTCATGAAGAAGAGGAAAAAAATGCAACATGATATATCAAAATTACGAGACCAAGTACAACAAATTTCACTCTCACAAAAAGTAACAGGAGCTAAGATGGATGGTTTGAAGAATGGCATGGAAGGTAAGATGGACTGTTTGAAGAATGGCATGGAAGCTAAGATTGACGGTTTGAAGAATGGCATCAATGAATCAAAAGGAAACATTGAAGATTTGAAGAATGGCATGGAAGCTAAGATTGATGGTTTGAAGAATGGCATGGAAGCTAAGATTGATGGTTTGAAGAATGGCATCAATGAATCAGAAGGTTTGAAGGGAGATTTGACAAAGTTGTTCCACAAAATGCTTCCTAATGGCGAAAAGGTAGTAGAGGAAACTCATGATGAGAACAAAAGAAATGTTAATCATGATTTCATAAACTCTAATATTGGATTGAAGACCTACCATATTCCAAAGATCGATATGAGAAAGTTTGATGGCAAGGATCCCGTAACATGGATACTATAGATGGAGCAATATTTTGATCTCCATAATGTGCAAAACACACAAAAAGTATGCATTGCAACTTTATATTTATAACCCAATTAATTTGTATACTATCGATGGCTTTGATCTCATAAAAAAATTGTCACTTGGTCAATTTTTACGAAGGAAATGATAGCACATTATGAGGATACAAAGAGAAACATCTTCTTTAGCCAATTGATAAATCTAAAACAAAAGGGTTCAATAGTGGAGCACACTGAGGACTTCCAAAAGTTGAATATAAGGGTAAATGATATTCTAGAGAAACATAGGATTGATGTATTCATAGGGACTCTAAAGGATAACATCCAACATGAGGTTCGCCTTTGGGAACCTGATTCATTGGAGAAGGCATTCAGGTTGGCAAGAAAAATTGAAAGCGAAATTATGGCAACAAGGAAGCCTACCACTCACAACTGTAAAGATGGAAGTGTGGTTGCTCCTAGCCTTCCACAACCTACAAGGTTGACACCACAACAATTGGAAGAAAAAAAAGCAAAGGGGCTTTGTTACAGTTGTAATAGAAAGTACACTAAAGGTCATAAGTGTGTTGAGAAGAAATTATTTTACATCGATTGTGAAGAGGAGGAAGAAAAGAAACAAGAAATGTCAAAAGAAGAAGATATACACTAGGAACCAACCCCAAAGAAAGAAGAAATGAATTTGACCATATCTTGTAATGCATTGGCAGGAATTACTACTCCTCAAACTCTCAAGATAGAATGACATATCAAGAACAAAGGTAAAAGTGTTGATTGATTCAGGTAGTACCCATAGTTTTATTCATTGTAAAATAGCCAAGGAATTAAATAGCTTCCTATATCCATCACCAGAGTGTCAAGTGATGGTTGCAAATGGAGGAACCATAAATTGCTCGGGAAAGTGCCATAATATCAAGCTATCCATAGGAGAATATGTATTGAATAATCTAATGCTTTCCATTCCAATGGGTGGTGCTGATGTTGTACAAGGAGTCCAATGGTTACAATATTTGGGTACGATAGCTTTTAATTTTCAAGAACTTTTCTTGAAACTTTTTTGGGAAGGAAAAGAATTTGATTTAAGGGGTATCACAGGGAAACCAAGAAATAGAATCAGTTCTAATAGCATGACAAAGCTTCTAAAGAAAGAAAAACAAGGCACAACTACACAATTATGTTTACTTGAGGCTCAAACATCAAAATCATCTATTTCTCTAGACCTCCAAAAAGTCTTGGACAAGCATTCCAAGGTATTTGAGACTCCCAAAGGCCTCCCACCTATTCGTGATCATGATCATGCTATTCATTTGATTCCAGGAAGTATTCATCTAAACATCAGGCCTTACAGATATCCCTATGCCCAAAAGGGTGAAATTTAACATATGGTTACAGAAATGCTAGAGGCTGGTATAATTCAACCTAGTCAAAGTTCTTGCTCTGCTCCAGTGGTATTGGTGCACAAGAAGGATGGATCATGGCGCATGTGTCCGGATTATAGGGAGATCAACTGTGAAAATTCCTACACTCTGAAGGAACCCCTACTACAGCAAATCTGAATCTACTTCACCTGCTTGAATTTCAAATTACATTCATCGAGTTATTCTTCTGAAAACTGAAGCAAATTACTTCTGTAGCCTACACTAATTAAATATTTGATCTCATGAAACAGAAAACAAAGCGAAGAACAAGATACATAGGACACACTTATCTTTTGACACAATAGTCCCTGGAAAAACCCAATGCGGGAAAATCGGTGCAGAAACTCTAAGGGTTTATTATTATGCAGGAGAAATATCTGAATACAAATCTAGGATGCTCATCTAGCAATCCTTTACAAAGAAAATACTGGCGGAAAATATGAGTGACTTTTACCTCACTTCACCCGGCAGAATTTCGGCTGATCCGACACAAGACTGGCTAATCCCGGCTATTTTTGCGCTGGCTCTGCACCAACCCTGTGTCACCTCTGCCCTCTACATCAGCTCTCTCGGCTGTACCGGCAGTTCCGACAGTTCTGGCAACAATTCTAGATTCTGCGTAATAGGCAACTTTTCTACGTTAGCTCTCGTGGCTACTACATTGCATTTGCGTCAGCTCTCCCAGTTGTTCCTACTATTCCGGTAGTTCCCGGCAATTTCCATTGTTCCGACAGTTCTGGATTCTGCAAGACAGACAGCTTTTCTATGTCGGCTCTCTCGGCCACTGCACTGCCTCTATGTCAGCTCTCCCGGCAGTTTCGACAGTTCTAGATTCTGCATGACAGGCAAATTTTCTGCATCAACTCCCCCAGCTACTGCGCTGCCTCTCTGCAAGCTCTTTTCGTATCTCTGTTTTGTATTCTCCGGAAAGTCTTTCTCCCGGATTCTCGTTGCCCCTCTATTGCAAGATCTCCCCAATCGATTTTCCTCCTGAGAACTTCTCACCTCAGAAAATCGATTTCCTCAATCTGTGGGTCTGTGTGTTTCCAAATGAACCCCAAGTCCCCAAGCCTCCATTTTATACTTTTCCTGAGTCTTCAATGGCCGAGATTAAGTCTCTAATCAACGGCTAAGATTAAAAAATGACTTAATCCACCTTCTAGATCATTCTCACCCGTATTTTGATTAAAATCCATTAATATTTTTATTTCCCTAAGTTTAGACTTAGGAACTCCATTAAAAATATTAATTATTTTAATAAAATACAATCCAAGTGGAATTTCACCAAACAGTTTTTGGGTTCTTTACAACTCATGCGCCTTAGCCTCTCCACCAATTTTCAAGGCTAGAGCACTTCTGACGCTACCAAAAACTATCACTTTCTGCACTGTTGTTGTCACCAATACTGTGCTACTGTTGCTACTGTACTACTGCCCATGACATTGCCACTGCTGCATCTGTACTAAACTCCCTCTCAAACACTGCATCTGCTATGCTGCTAACACTGTCACTACTAACACTGCATTCGTACTACAACTCAGTTGCTGAGAGAAGCAACTGAAAAACATCCAAAATTAACATAACTTAACTGTATTCAGCATAATAATGTTGGAATCTGACTGCTGCTAATTCTGACCCTTTGAATATTCTGCGCTACTAATGACTCCTGCACTGTGACAACTACACTACTCCCAACCTTGTCCTATGTTGATCAGTCTTTGGTCCCTTCGATGCTAGAGTTGTGTTTTCCTCCTCCTCCTTCGTCTTTGTACCACTCCCACTCCTGCCAATAGGTTCACCTTCACTAGGTCCCTCCTTAACTCCTCCTGTTGAAGAGCCGCCCACATCTCCTCCCATGAAGGTATTTTTTCCCTGCCCAATATACTTTCGACGAAGACATGCCATTCATCCGAGACTCCATTGAGGGCTATCCTCACCATCGCGGTTGGCTAGGGAGTGGACCCCATTGCAGCAAGCTAGTCTCTAGTGTCCTGAAGACGTTGAAGATGAGGTTCACGGTTCACCCCTTCTCCTTTTTGCATCAAAGTCTGTTGCAACTTCTGCTCCAAATACATCTTCCTCTATTCAGAAGAGCCTTCATACAGAGAAGACAAGGTTTCCCACATCTCTCGGGTTGTATCCTTGCCCTACAAGTGTGATACCGCATGATCTCCAACTCCATCGAGAATGAGCGTCTTCGCCTTCCCCTGCTCGACTTTGTACTTCTTCTTTTGATCATTGTCAGCGGGAACAACTAAAACACTATTGGCGTAGGCCTCAAGATCATATTCCTCTAGAACCGCTAAGGTTATGTTCCATATGACATAGTTGGAAGCACCTTCCAACCTATCCTGATCTCTAAGCCCATGCAATGCCATCTCACCCAATTGTCGAACTGACTCCTCTAGTCACTGCTTAGAACTACTCAACTGCTCAGCAAGTGAGAAATTTGAAATTTCTAGCAGAAAGTTCTCTAAGGAGAAAATTCCCCTTCTACGTGTCTTCAATCTTTTCCAGTGGATTCCTGCCCAAGTAGAAATTGCGCCCTTCAAGCACTGCGCTGAGGCTCTGCGTCACTCCCTCTACCTCTGCAAACTCACGAACTGGAAATCGTACCCCTTTGTTGTCTCACTCAGAGAGAAATTTCCTTGGATCTGCTTCTCGACAAGGACTGTGCAATCCCTTCAAGGGTATTCGAATTTCTGCCAAGTACAACTTTCGACCTCACTGCTCAATATTGGATCTCCTCTTTTTGCTTCAAAATCAATCCTCTTATGCCATGTGAAAATTCTTACACTGAACAAACCCCTACTGTAGCAAATCTGAATCTACTTCACCTACTTGATTTTTAAATTACATTTATCAATTTATTCTTTTGAATACTAAAGCAAATTACTTCTGCATCCTACACTAATTAAATATTTGATCTCAGGAAACAGAAAGTAGAGCCAAGAACAAGATACATAGGACACACTTATTTTTGGACACAATAGTCCCCAGAAAAACCCAATGCGAGAAAACTGGTGCAACAACTCTAAGGGTTTATTATTATGTAGGAGAAATATCTGAATACAAATCTAGGATGTTCAGCTAGCAATCCTTTACAGAGAAAACACTGGCGAAAAATCTAAGTGAGTTTTACCTCACTTCACCCAACATAATTCCAATTGATCCAGAACAAGATTGGCTAACCGCGGTTATTTTTGCGTTGGCTCTCCGTCAGCCCTGCGTCACCTTCCCTACTCTTTGCGTCAGCTCTCCCGGATGTTCCAGCACTTCCGAGCAGTTCTGGATTCTGCGTGACAGACAGCTTTTCTGCATCGACTCTCTCAGCTACTGCGTTGCCTCTATGTCAGCTCTCTCGGCTGTTCCGGCAGCTCCGGAAATTACCAGCAATTCCGATAGTTCCCGGCAGTTTTGGTTGTTCCAACAATTCTGCATTCTACGTGATAGTCAGCTTTTCTATGTCAGCTCTCTTGGCTACTGCGTTACCTCTACCTCAACTCTCCCAGCTGTTCCGACAATTTCGTCAGTTCCGCCAGTTCTAGATTGTGGTGATAGGCAGCTTTTCTGCGTGAGCTCTCCCGGTTACTGCACTACCTCTCTACAAGCTCTCTCCACCTCTTTGTTTTGTATTCTCTAGAAAGTCCTCCCGCATTCTCACTACCCCTCTGCTGCAAGATCTCCCTAAGCGATTTTCCTCCTAAGAACTTCTCACCTCAGAAAATCAATTTCCTCAAACTCTCTGTGTGTGTTTCCAAATGAACCCTAGGTCCCTAAGCCTCCATTTTATACTTTTCTTGTTGAGTCTTCAACGGTCAAGATTAAGTCTCTAATCGACGGCTAAGATTAAAATATGACTTGATCCACCTTCTAGATCATTCTCACCAATATTTTGATTAATACCCATTAATATTTTTATTTTCTAAGTTTAGACTTAGGAACTCCATTAAATATATTAATTATTTTAATAAAATAAAATACGGGTGGAATTTCACCAAACGGTTTCTGGATTCTTTAGAACTCATGTGCCTTAGTCTCTCCACCAATTTTCAAGGCAAGATTGCTTCCGATGCTACCAAAAACTAACATAAACAAGCTCACTATTAAAGATAAATTTCCCATTCCTATCATTGATGAATTATTGGATGAATTACATGGAGCAATTTACTTCACCAAGTTGGATCTTTGTTTAGGATACCATCAAATAAGAATGAATACATTCTAAAATCAGCTTTTAGAACTCATGAGGGTCATTATGAATTTTTGGTAATGCCTTTTGGCCTTACCAATGCACTTTCTACATTTCAAGGTTTGATGAATTCCATTTTCAAACTCTTCCTTAGAAAATTTGTGTTAGTATTTTTTGATGATATACTAATATACAGCAAGTCTTGGAAGGATCATGTTCAACATGTTAACAGAGTGCTCAAACTATTGGAGGAGAAACAATTATATGAAAAAACCTCCAAATGTTTCTTTGGAGTACAAGAGGTGGAATATTTTGGTCATATTGTATCTCATGAAGGTGTTAAGGTAGACATTAGAAAAATTAAAGCCATTAAGGAATGGAAAATCCCCACATCCATAAAGCATCTGCGAGGATTTCTGGTTGACAAGGTATTATCGCAAGTTTGTTAAGAATTATGGGAGAATAGCAGCACCTCTAACAACATTATTGAAGAAAGATGCATTTTCATGGACTCCAGAAGCAACAAAGGCATTTGAAACATCTTAAAGAGGCAATGTGCCAAGCACCAGTCTTAGCTACACCGGACTTC
>APFE030150451.1:5209-33801 GCA_000404065.3 Pinus taeda | reverse complement strand
AAAATCAGTTTCATGATGAGTTTCCACTATAGTTAAGTTGGAGGAATGGTCCCTGAACACCTAGATATGATGTCATGACTAAGGGTGGCATGAGTAGAACCTAACCTATTGTGCATACATCACTGTCACCTCTAAGTTTGTACAAAACTTAGGTTGATAATTTAAGTTGAGGAGCCCTTGGGAGTTGCAATAAAAGGGTTCACCACATAAACTTTTCCCCTTTAATATCTATTTTTATGAAATTTAAACAACACACAAAAATATTTATTTATATCTAGCATTTCTTGGCCTTCTGGAACTGCAAAGATCTCAATATCAAGGGATATTTCTTGCACATTCATCATGGTAGTCTCCAAAGAATTGAAACCCCATGGACTGGCTTCAAACTCTTGTCGCGGCGTAAATTTTGCATTACCACTATATCTTTGTCCTGCATACTGGGGCATTCCGACTATCAACCAAAATTTGATCCATTAGATTATTGCATACCCCTTCTTCATTGGTTATGTTAAGCTTTTTGAACTCTTTTGAATGCAAACCCTTGGTTTCTTTGTATCCTAACATAAAGGCTTGAGAAATGTCATCTGCTTCAGCTTCAGTTTTAGGTAACATGGGATACCATAACTTTGTTTAAAAAAATTCCTCATTGTGTGCACAGTATAATGTATGAACTTTTATTGATTCGGCAATACTCAGCCAAGCCAAAATTAGAGACATGGCCATCTTTTTATTCATTTCCAAGTTTTGTAACATGTACCACCTTGCCTACTTTCACTTGTGTATATGTTGAAGAAGGCTCATCACACTCCAACATATTTTTGGCATCATCATACTCTGAAACCCGAGGTATAGATCCTCCAAAGCCTTCTTTTGTATGTAGGAAATTTGGAATAGCAGAAGTATTATTACATGTTGAACACTGCAAATTAATACCAATACTGGAATTTGGATTGCTTCTTTCACAAACAAAATTTGAAGTTGAAAACAAAATTTTCATCATCATATTTATATTCGTGATCTAAGTGACCCTCCTTAAAAACATCTATATTGTCATGTTGTCCCAATATTGTTCTTTTGGGATAGCAGAGACATCACCATATTTTGCAAAGAACCATAATCCTTCTCTTTGATCCAGAGGACTACTTTATTCAAGGGGGTTAAATGAAATTTATTTATATCATACTAATGATTGATGTGTTCAGAAAACATGAAGAAGCCAACCTTACCAGAGAGTTCATGCGGTTGAGAATACTATAATTGGTGTTTCTATTTTTGTGAGATGGCTGCCACTATATTTCTCAGAAGGATCTGTCTAACAAAATGACAATTGGTTTGATCATTTATACCCTGTTATTCATACTAGCCACTAGAGATTTATGTTTCAGAAAAAACCCCTTCCATTCATTGGATGAACTAATTTCACTAGAACATATCCTCGATGCAATGTGCCAAGGAGTGAATCATCTTCTTCTTCCATAACGGGTTCATCATCAACATTGATTTTTGTGGCATTTTTTCCTCTTTAAGGTCATGGAGGTCTTCATTACCATAGCCATTGCCCCAATTTGAGTTCCATAAATCACCCATGGCTTCATCTTTTACTTGGGCATCTTGGGGGGGAACCATGACCATGGCTTCCTCATCGATGCCTTCTTTAGGATCACTCCATGCTTCTTCTACTATGTCAAGCCCCAGAGATTACCTAGGCACAAAGAAATGCTAATTATTTTTTTGATGAAGGTTAAAATACCTTTTCTTTACAGCAACACACAAGGTGTTCACTGCCAATAACTTGTAAGGAAGTAGGATGGTAGGGGATCTTCCTATAATAAAGGGATTGCCTCACGAGGGACACAATTTGTTTTCTAGGAAGGTGTTGCTACTATAAGTAAAGAATGATTTTTTGCAAGAAGGGGAGGTGTTGGTGAAGAAAAGAAATGGGTTTGACAGAAGTCCCTACCCTACCATTGACCAATGTAGCATACTTCTTTCAAAATTAATCCACTGCAAAGGCAAACATGACTTTATTTTATTATATGACTTGAAGCTATTGAACCATTTACAGCACCATAGGTTGGTAGAATCACCCTTCTTTTTCTGGAGAATGTTGTAATAGATGGTAATGAATGTCCAAATGTAAAAGGTGTTCCCTTTTATCATGCATGAATTAGAGTATGTGGGTCACATTTGGGGTGGACCTGTAGGCATTTCCCTATTTCTATCAAAGTGGGAATACAGGGGAGAGAGTGTGATGCCAGAGGAAGAAATAGCTATAGCACAAATAAGGGAAGATACAACTAAAATTGGAAATCCTAAAACTATAACAAAAATTATAGAGGAATTTGCAATAGTGTGAGTTGTAACACTAGGGAAAGGGATAGAGAAACTCAGGGAGGAAGAAGGATAATAGAAAGAATTATCTCATGACAATGACATAGATATCATTGTCAGATTACCTCCAACTAGAAGAGTCTTGATCATGAGAAAACAAGGGACTAGACTATTGACTAAAATTAATATTTCCAAGAAGAAGACTAAAAAATTATCAACAAAAGGAGAAATTATAGTTATGAATACAAAACACACCAATTTAATGGAGGAAAGTGATATCCCTATCTTGACAGAAGAACTAGTATGGAAGCATCTCAAGAAAGGTGAGGAAGAAGAGAGAAAGGCCCCTACTATACCACATGCAAAAAGGGGAACATTGTAAAGAAACTAAATAAAAATCTCCTATTGTAATATAATATCTAGTAAGGGAACAAGACAAAAGAGGAAAATGGTAGACCCTTGCTAAGGCATAAGAACTAGTAGGATGTACCATTGTCACAACACTAGAAACAATAGGAGAATAGAAAAATGTAGTATATGAACCTATTGTAATAGTAGAATGAATAAGATAATAGTAAAATATAGTAGAATAACATACTAAAACACATTCTATGTATATTGACATTTCTTATTATGTCAAGAGAATATTCCTCCATCATAAAAAGAAACAACCACCCATAAGTAACCCTTGTTAAGGCCATTGTATTAAGTTATCAATTAGCATAATAATGAATTAACAAAAAAAAAACCAGATTCTACATATAATATTTTGAGATCTAAATTCCAAGGTACAAGTTGTTGAGACTTGTGAGGGCTTGGATCAACTTACCCTGGCAAATGAGCTCACTGTTCAAAAATCTAAAAATATGAGATAAAAGAAAAACCTAATAAATCAATCCTTGAAACAAAGCATGTACAGAAATGTGATAGAGGGGCATAAACAAAATAAATCCATATAGAGGAAAAAGGGGTTCATAAGAAAGATGAAAAGCATGAACTACAAATTATATCTATTTAGACAGAAATTTAGCCTAAAATGGAGGAAAAGGACACACAAAAATAATTTAAGGGTGACACTTCGGTGGAACCCAAGTTTGTAAAATGGAAGATGTGGTTTCGTCTTATGAAGTTTCTTATGAAGGAGATAATATGGGAGCACCTCAAGAAATGTGAGGAAGAAGAGAGAAAGTCCCCTACTATAACACAAGAAAAAAAGGGGAACATTGCAAAGAAACTAAAGAAAAATCCCCTATTGTAACATAAGATCTATTAAGGGAACAAAAGAAAGATGGTAGATATTTGCTCAGACTTAAGAACTAGTAGGGGGCACCATTATTGCAACACTAGAATCAATAGGATAATAGAAAAATATAGTAGAGGAACATGTTGTAATAGTAGAATCAATAAGAGAATAGGAAAATATAGTAGAGCATACTAAAACACATACTATGGAGATTGACATTTCTTATCGTGTCAAGAGAATATTCCTTTGACACAAAAATAAGTAACCACCCATAGGTAATGGAAATTGACATTTCTTATTATGTCAAGAGAATATTCCTTGAGCACAAAAACAAGGAACCACCCATAGGTAACCCTTGTTAAGGCCATTGTATTCAACTATCATTTAGCATAATATTACATTAATAAAATTAACCATATTGTACATATAATATTAGATATCTAGAGGCTAAGCTACAAGTTATCAAGACTTGTGAGGGTTTGGATTGATTTACCTAGGCAACTGAGCTCAATGTTTGAAAATATTAAGAATTTGAGATAAAAGAAAAACCTATTAAATCGATCCCTGAAACATTGCATGTAGAGAGATGTGATAGAGAGGCTTAAACAAAAGAAATCCCTATATAGGACAAAGGGGTTCATAAGAATGAGGAGAAACCTGAACTACAAACTATGTCTATTTAGACATAACTTTGGCCTAAAATGAAGCAGAGTTATGGCCTAAAATGAAGCAATAGAACACACGTAAATAATCTAAGGGTGACAATTCGGTGCAACCCAAGTTTCTAAATAGAAATATGTGGTTTCATCTTAAGAGGAATGGATAGTATCCTTGAAGAAAAATCACTAAGCAATAAAAAGCCTCAGAGAGAGATGGAAAGAGAATTTGGATATCTATAGCTCCAATTCAAATTAGTGGAAAAGAAGGGTTAAAGGAAGAGTCAAAGAAGACCTATAAACTACAAAACCAAGTGGAAACACTAGAGGAAGGAAAGAAACAACTTGGCCTATGTATGGAATCTATCCTCAATTACAGTGCACCTTCCCCTCTATACATAATATTTTTGTATGAAAAGTTATTTTTGTTTCAATTAAGGGAAATCGTTTAGAGGAAACCACATAAGGTGACCTCTCCGAAAAAAAAATATGGAAGCTTACTATGAGTGCAACATTGAGGATGAAAACATATTGTGATTTATACCACCACAATATACTATTTCACTATGATCTTGAGTGAAACCCCAAAATTTTTTTGGGTGATGTTAACTTAGATATTTTACCTACTTTATTAATAATCACATTTAATGAAAACACTCCCTATTTTTTACTAGAACAATTAAGCTTTTAACCTTAACATCAAAGGTGAATTTCATTATCCAAGAGCTATCCTCGAGTGTAATTATCAATTAACTAATTTTCCCTGACATGAAAATTCATGCCCTTACAAGATGGGAAGTCATTGACTAATGCACTACAAAAATAAGATTTTTGAAGACAAAGGCCTTAGATGGATATCAACAATGATGGGAACAAGATATAAAATATCTAAGGAAAAGGGAGGCAATTAATTTTATGAAACTCCAAAAATTCCTTTGGAGGGTCAATAGGTACCTCCACTATTTAAGGATATGCAAGAATAAGTGGATCAGACTCAGGTTCCATTTCCATTGATTTGGTTTCCTTCACTATAGTACCAAAGTGCTGATAGTATATAATCTAGAAGGGGGCTATTTGGAAGCAAGGGATTGAGTCCACAAGAGCCTTATACATGACATATTACCACGCTTAATTTGATTACAATATCATCAGCCTCCACGTGTGGCACTCCTATTCAGATTCGAATTTGAATTGACTACTCGATTGCATGATTACATGCAACAATTTAAGCTAGGGGGTGAAGATCGATGCCTAAAATTCCATATTTTCCACCCCTTTGACAACTTTTCTTGATCATAGTATTTTCCTAAATCTGCCTTTATTAATCATGAAAAAAAATTCCAAAGGTACATTTTCCCATCAATTCTCACTTTAATTAATTATACTAGTATTTTTAGGGAATAACTACCCTTTTTGTCGTTGCTAACAAAGGAATTGTGTGATTATTCTCTAGATAAGCTACTATAGGTACTATTATAGGAGCTGATGTTGATATAAGATCCATCAAAGCTGTTGTCATAATTGTTATAACACCCTTAGTGATACGTCATTTTAACGCACAATATATAATTGTTCTAGCACCTCCCAACACGCTACAGTTAATGCAACACCTATGACATTGTTATTGTAACACATATGTTACAACTATTGTAGTGCCAGTTACTAAAACACCCATTTCTATAACATTTATTACTATTGTTGTTACATATCTATTTGTTGTTGTATCATCCGCAACTGCTCCTATTTTTACATCATCATTGCATAATTGTCAATGTTGAGTTGAAATCATATCTTCTTGTTATGATCCTGGACAACTCACATCTTTCAAGAGCTAGTTGCAGATTCTTCCTCAGTTGTCATGTTATTCCCAACGAATTACATAATTAAGGTACAACCTTCCATATTACAAGATCCAAAATATGATACATGATCATATATATAAGTGATCCTGAAACAACTCTATCAAGCCAAAAAAAAGTAATGCAAGGGCAAGTCATAATGAGATAAATAGAGAATTCATGAATAGGGACAGGAGGTTCATTCTCCATGTTGAAGGAACCTAAATTTAACATAGGAGAAAATATGAAAGGGGTTCATAACATAACTCTGACAAACCTATTAAAATACGCAATTGAGGGTCAAGTAATAATAAAATGAAAATAGGGGACGGGAAGTTCCCAATTTATAGCTTTGTAACATTTTATCAAACACTCACAAATGGCCCATCGATAATTTTAGTGGGGAAGAATTACTTCATAAAAGTTTCCATCTTACCTAGACTAGCTAGGTTGAATTCAGACTTAATTGTGGATATTAATTAAAGATGATGTGAAAAAGAAACTCACCATGGAGTCCTTCCTGATAAGGATGGGGAAAAATGCTATATTCTTGATTAAACATAGCTTAGAAAATGAAGAGCATTTCCACTTGTTATTGAAGCTACAGAGGTTGTGACCAACTTGATCTTATGGCTAACCAAGCAGTATGCAATGCATCCTAAGTGGGATGACAAATATTTGATGATATGGATATATTCAGTACACTCCTTTTCAATAAGCCTTGCTCTATATCTTTCCTATACCCTCATGGCTTGGCAGTTTTTCCTTCCTACTACCAATAAAAGTCTTAGGCCTTGGCTAAGAGGTTCGAAAATGTTAAGCCCCTACAATTGACCCTACATACCAATTATGTAGCTTGACTTTATTTTTATCCATTTAAATTTAAATATAACATATCAACTACGAGGGAAAGTTACTATGCACCTAATTCGTCATAAATGTATGTAATATTTCCATCTAGAGTGAGAAAAGTTTACAAAAAGAAATAGAATAGTAAAAAAAATTCATAGGTTCATCTAGTGAAAATTATCTCAAATTAGAAAAATGCCTTATTGAAGAATCCGAAGAAGATTCTTAGTTTTCTTTAATTATCTAGTGAGGGCACCAGTGCAGGTAGAGAAACCCTTTTATGGGCAAGATCATTGTTACAAAGTGGCATATTGTAGAATTCCTGAGAAACGTCCACTCTACCTTGTGGTCATTCAATTTAGGATAAATAAAAATTTTCCTAAATGGGCCTTACTGGTTGATGGTCAATTCCCTCAATTCAGGAAGCCATAGAAATCCAAGAAAGTTATATCCATCAGACAAATGGAAAAATTACTTCAATCATAGAATTACCTCAATGAAATTACAGGCATAAAATTTTAAACCAACATAGATTCACCTTAGTAGAGGTAAAACAAACACAAAATTGTCTTCAAGTAAGATGTGTTTGGGATAGTCACTTCTCGCCAACAACTAACATTTTTTATTGTCAAGGGAAACCATCTCAACAAAAGAAAGGAAGCAAGAGTATACATAGAAATGGAATTTGTAAATTATTTTACAACATGGAATGTTAAATAGTTGAGGAATGAGAGCTCTTAGTAAATATGTGCCGCAAAATAATTATTGTTCAAATAGAGACCAAGAATAAAAAAGTTTAGAAAAAAAGAAACATAGTTTCATTCGGTGAACATAGAGCATACTCTGAAAAACACTAGATGAATGATTTCCTCGGGATAGAAAACATAGCTAAAATTTGAAATTTGAATTACAAAGAGTATGGATTTTCCAGTTGTCCAAAATTAATACAACTCTTCTACTGACTGAGCCAACTGGATCAAACTTTCAAAGTGAAAAACTCCATTGTTGTTCAAATCTTTTGGAAGATATGGGAAAATGTAAGCTACTGCTGACAAGGAAAAGAGGTGAGGCTCAAGCTCATATTCAACGTTGAGATTTTTTCCATGCTTGAATCCACTATGGGTCCAAAATGGAAAACATTTGGAGTACATTTTCTTTCACTGAAATCATAAATTTTAGAAAAAAATTATGCTTTTCTTTTGGGGATACATGTTGTCATATATTTCAATAGTTATTTATGTAATAATCCTAACTAGCATCCATACTCTTTTCTTTGCATCTTTCTATTATGTTGTTTTCTTGGTGTCTATAGAAAATGACAGATCAAGTATTTATGTTTCTTTTGGTACTTGTAGTATTCATGTTGTTGATTTAGTTAAATTCCTAATAAGCCATTTAGCTACACATAGGAAAATTAAATTGAAAAATATTGAATTGATGAAATTCCCATCATGTAATTTTCATTGGAAATAGAATATAATTTTCCAAATGAAGCATATATAGTTTCTGTTTTCAGAAAATATATTGGGAGATGCTAGGCACAAATAAAAACTAGTATGATTCAAGAGCCCAAAAAAAATTCAAATCAAACACTATCAGGAATTTGTGTTTGGACTTAAAAAAAATAAGAAAAATGAGAGATAATGCATGCATATATATATACTAGATCTTGCAGTAATGCTCCTAATATAGAATTGCATTATTTTCTTTAAACAATTTGTAATGATATCGCTTCTCAAGTTTCTTGCCTTGACAAATGAAACTGTGATAGACATAAACTAATCATCTGATATGAGGTTTGAAGCTCAAATTCCCTCATAATATGATTCAAGACATAAACTAAAATAGAATGGAAACTACAAACAAAACTAAACGAAAAATTTAAAGTTCTATGTCATTGTAACATTAGAGGCCCATATCTGACATGTGAGTCCTTCCATTTTGTCCTTTAAAATGATCTTGCTTCCATGTAGGGAGTTGAAAATTATTTTGGATTCCTGTAGAAATAAATAACACATAATTAAATTCACATTACGAAAATCTATGAGCGAGATAAGTATGCAATGACTTCATATAAGTAGACTGTGAAAAGAGGATTAGTTTTAATTTGGAGAGCAAGTTTCAAATTATTTATTACACAATAGCACATTACATAATGAAATTTATCATATAGCCAAAGTGGTTGAAGCCCTTCAACTCATGTTACATGCATGGTTGTAGACCACAACAACATTTATCCACACACATGAAAATTTTCATCATATTCAAAATTGGATATAGTTATAGCATACACTAAAGGAAAACAAGTGAAATATTTTTTATACTCTTTTTGCATGGGTCACAACCTGACTTAATCACAACTTAGCCCCCACAATATTATGGATCTCATCTCCTCTTTCTTTTAACCTATATTTCATTTATGAAGGAATAGTCATAGTCCTTGTAAAGTATGAACTTATTTTTCAAAAATACTCAATATTTTAAAAGCAATAGTTGAAGCCAAACTCATAACGCCACCATGGGTATTGTCAATTGATGTTAATCATAAGTTGCATCCTACATTTTTAAACCAGTGATGCAACTCTCTATTTAGTTATGCTTGGGAGGGTGGGTTTTGAGCCCATGATAGTCAACATTCAAGGAGAAACAAAAAACATGGGATAATGGTAGTAGAGTTCCACTAATATCCAATGCCATTGTAAGGAATTCACCCCAAAATTAAGTTTGAAATTTTAGAAAAGGAAATAGACCACAAAAATCTCATGGGATTTGAGGTGTTGTGACCAGGCATAGGTTCTGATGTGTCACATATAGTTATATCTAGGATTTGGACCTAAAATTTAATAGGAAAACCCAAAATACAGAGGCTGAATTCTTGGAAATAACTCTGAAATGATACTTCAAAATTTTGTTTGTGAATAGTTAGAGCATTGGAATGCTCTACGAAACTTCCCTCAAAGTTTTTGGCAGATCTTCAATGCTCTGTCAACACATTAGCAAAGTTTTGTTCGAGGTTTTGAACTTAGATCTCAATTTTTTTTAGATCTAATTCCTAAAGAACCACTAAGCACGACCTTGAAACAACAAAAAAAAAAAGTACAAACAATCAAGTGATCAAAAAGCCAAAAAAATACACTAAAAAGCTAAATATTCATAGACTCACTCCGTAGGTTTATTCATTGGTCACGTTCTCTTGAAAAAGAAGTAATACTAAAGTTAAAAGTTGCAGTCTTACTATTTATCGTACATGGTGCATTCATGGAAATAGCACATCATCATCTAAATATTCAGATGAATGGGTAGAAAGACCTTCTCCGAGGATAGATGAATACTTCAATGAAATTATATATTGCAGTTGCAAAAGGTGCCAAAATAGGAAACCAAAGAAGCGAAGGCTAGTTGGTATCCATAGATTGAACCATGGATTTTATATAGAAGAGGTACACTATAATTAACAAATTTATGTTCTTATAATAAATAAATATGTACATTATTTAATACATTATTATTGATCATTTCAATTTATTTTTTTTATGAATAACTTCTTTCGGTTCCCAATATTCATGAATAACCAATGAATATTATTGATGATATCCACTCTCAAGATGTATAAAAAGACACATTTATGGATGAAATCACTTCACAGATAAATGAGGTTGGTGTCAATTAATTTATCCAAGACTTCTACACAACTTCTAAAGAAGTTATTGATTCACTCGTAGCTTAGTTGGATAGGATGCTTCCTTTTCTAAATGTTAATACTTATTTATTGGTGAAACTTATGTTTTTGTTGAACTTGAAGGTTACACATTGATTGAAAAAAACATGCGTTACCGGTATATTAAGGTAGGATTTAATATTCCTATAAATTAATGCTCTAGATTTCATAAAAGTTTTGAATATTGTGTATACTTATTTTCTAAAACTAATTTGTTGCATTATCTAGAATTTTGGCAAACAAAATACTTTCAAAATACAATAAGTTTCCTCATTCTCATAGAGAAGTATCTTCAATAATGAAATGGATTGGAATGGAGTATAAAACATATGAATCATTTCCAAATGACCATATATTTTACTATGGAGAGGATGCAAATTTATAACAATTCCCAGTGTGTCACAAAAATAAGTATCGTCAAGATCAAGTATCCAAAAAAGTTCCTTATAAAGTATTATGACACATTCCACTAAATCCAAGGTTTGAGAGGATGTTCAAATGCAAGGATTTGGAAAAATATATGGATCATCGTGCATAAGGGAGGAGCCAAGATGGTGTCATGTGTATGGCTGCAAATAGTAAATATTGGAAAGAGAATGAGTAAAAATGGCAACATTTAAGAAATGAGCTAAGGAATGAAGAATTTCTTTAGCAATGGATGGTGTCAATCATTTTGGAGATCTTTAGAACAACATATTATGTTTGGCTAGTTTTAATTATAAACAATAATATTCCCATTGGGTGGTAATGAAAAAGGTACATCCAATGTCAACCCTTATCATACTAGGTACTGGAACATATGAATGCAATGCTCTCTTGAATATTATATAAAAATATTTCAATTCAGTTAAACCTAATACATAACTATTTGTTGACTTAGGGAACTGTCTAATAAAGGATATGGATGTATACATGGAGCCCCTCATCGATGAGCTTCATGAATTATGGAATGGTGTAACTTTGTATGATGTATCAAGACCTATCAATGATAAAAACTTCCTCTTTCAAGTGATTCTTACCTGGACAATTCATGATGCCCGGGGGCTCTTTATTTGTTTTGGTAATATATTATAAATTAAATTTGTGATTATTGTGTTCATTTTACCATTTGCTAAATATGGTTTCTATTTGTTATTTTAGTGCCACAAACAAATGGAAAATATGGTTTTCCATCACGTGGGCCAAAATTGTTGTATAGGCAATCAAAGGATCTCAATAAAATTGTCTTTGATGAGTATAGACAATTATTACCATAAAATCATTGTTATCCAGTGTGTGATAAAAATGAGTTCAATGGAAAGGAAGTGGAAATGAGGAAGCCAACAGAGATGAACCCTTCTAGGTGGAAAGTAATATATGACTAAAAAGAAGGGACAATATTTCCACCAGGAATGAAAATACCCTCTCTTTATAGAAATTAGAATGTTATGAGAACTTACCAATAGCCCATGTATTTGATACTATGCACATCATGAAAAATGTGGCATAGTTCTTATGGAAATGTATAAATGGAACCAACCTTGATGCACAAATAAAGTTACAAAAGGACCTCCACATTTCCAATATCATGTTGCACATGTGGGTGCATGAAGACAACTCATATATTTATGCTCCATAAACTTTAACATCAAATGAGAAAGAAAACATCATTGATACTATGAAAAACATAATATTTCCTTCTACATTTGGCGCAACATTAAAAAACTTATTCACAAGAGATGGATCAAAGTTCTCAAGCCTAAAAGCACACGATTGGCACAATTGGATAAAGGTAAGACTGTCATACGTTAGATTTGTTGTAAACTTAATTCGAAATTTGTATACCCTAGTATAATATCATTTCATGCATATTTGTACATAGTTATTTGTTAATGGTCATGTAGTATGTGTTGCCTATAGAAATAACAAGCACTTTTGACCATGATGTCACGTTAACTATTTACAAATTATCCAAATATTTGAGGTATTTTCAATTCATCATGCATACCCTTTCATGACCCTTACCATTTGAAGTGCATTATTGGTTATGGCTTTATATGATTTTATAATTTTAGTTCTGAAGAAATGATAAGTCTTTATTGTAATACATTGTAATAATTGTAGGTGGGTCTCATCTAAATAGATACATTAGGATGATTTGAAGTATTGGAAGAGGAATGTTTCACTTTTGATGTTTGATATTCAAATTTGCTCCCCTCAAATCTTCTTTAATTGTTAGGAGCAGTACATTGTACACCTTGTAGAAGAGTTTTAATAATGTTGTTCTATTCATATTTGAACAATGTGGCTTATGGTGAGACATATGAAGGTTTTGAAACAATTTGTGAGGCAAAAGGATCAACCAGAAGGGTACATAGTGAGGGGTACATGGTTTCCAAGAAATGGTTCATTTGAGTTCGTATGTACCTCAATTGCATCTTGAATCTTTGTTATTATGGAATTATAACCAACCTCAATCATTTGAAGGAGAAAAATTAGAGGGTGAAGGGACTTCAAAGAGGATAAAAGGTATACATAAATGTTGGAAGTAGTTATTTTTATGTTAAATTTTATAATACATGGGTTTAAATAATTATTAATTCATTGAAAAATTACATTTTTCATTGTAGATGCTAAGGAGTGGGATGCATTACATTTGTATATTTCATACAATTTGGACTTTATGTTGGAATTGATGGAGAAGTACACTGAACAAAAGAATTACAGGATGAAAATGCATGGGCCAATATATATGATAAAAATAATTAAAAAATTTCTCAAGGATAGCTTGCTAGCCATAAAAGAAAATTGAAAATTTCAAGAGAGATGTTCATGGAATGGGCTAAATACCAATATTGAACATGAGGCAACAAAAGAGGGATAGAGTGACACAACAACAATTGAATTTTGTTAGAGGATCTTAAAAAGGGGAGGTGATATGTATATATATATATATATATATATATTATATATATATATATTATATATATAATATGTTATGTATGTATGTATGTATGTATGTAGATGTATGTATGTGTATGTATGTATGTATGTATGATGTAGTATGTATGTATTGTATGTATGTATGTATGTATGTATGTATGTATGTATGTATGTATGTATGTATGTATGTATAGAGAGAGAGAGAGAGAGAGAGAGAGAATGCAGACATTTAATAAATTCTCTTTTAACTTTTGTATCCTTGAATCTAATTATTTAATATTTTTATGAACTTAGGTAACATATTACAAAGGAATGTGGAGTTTTGGTCATCATTTTCACATCAAAAAAGTTGATGGAAAGAGACAAACTTATGATTGTGGAGTTTCAACATCATTTGAGGTGGAATGTTGTTCACGTGCAAATGATAGACAACCAATCATAAACATACTTTTCTATTATGGAGTGTTGGAGTATATTATAGAGATTTATTTTATGTCTTTCAAGAAAGTTATTTTTTGTGTTAAATGGTACAAGCTTATGAAAATGGGAGAAGAAAAAAGAGTATCTTGCTCTACAAGAATGGTATCCATATGATCAATACATCTAGGTTTGAATCCACTTCTGAACCTTACATATTTTCAAGTCAATGTGACCAAATATTTCTCATTCCAAATTTAGAACAACCTTGTTGGTCATTTGTGATATATTATGATACAAGAGGATGGAGAGTAACATTTGTTCAAGACGTAGAGGACCAGGATTTACTTGAAGATGCATAATTTCCCCCTAAAGACATAGATGGCCAAGATGGAGATGATGAAAAATTTATTGTCAATGATGCATATGACCAAGATGAAGATCACAAATAGTTTGCTAAAGTGTTTGAAGGACATGAGAAACCACATGAGCATCAAGTCCATGAAGATGATGAATTTATTATTTTTCAATTACCTGTAGTTGAAGGTGATGAAGAGTGTGAAAATGATGGTATTAATTTATTTGTGTATTTACGGCCCATTAATGATGGGGTATTTATGCAATGAGATGAGGAAATTTCACGTGAGGATGACACTGTTTGATAACCATGTTCACTATAAGATAATTGTGAGGATTTTGTATGATATAGTTGAATCTTTACAAGTTAAGTGTTGAGTTTTTAACTATACACAAAATATAATGAACATTAAGTAATTTTAATGTTTTGTTAGTGGATGTTTGTAATGTCAACACATATAACTTACAATTTTATTACAATTGGATAATTTTTTTTGTTCACTTTTTTTTTTCTAGTTCTTTAAGAATTTACTTAAAACAAATTTTTATGTTTGGTGGAGGCACATGATCTACCACTCCTCAATTCCTTAATTGAAATTTTGAGAAAATTTACACAATCAACACCTAAGCACTTTCTACAATCAACACCTCGACAAGGGAAACAAAATACCATAAACCTAAAAAAACTTTACAAATTGAGTATTGTTTATGTTTTTTTATGTATTGAAACATACTAAAATTTGTGTATGCTATTCTTCACGTGCTAGTGAATTTGAATTGTCTTACTATATGTTATTATTCAAGTGCTATTGAATTTGAATTGTGTTACTAATGTCACTTGCATATGTTCTCTAATAAACATTTTCTTATTTTTATGTCATTATGTGTTCTTTTAATAATGTGCCCATGGGTGTTATAGATTCTACTATGGGGTATTTGTTGATCTTAATTTTTTTATTGAAATGTTAAAAAAATCGACGAGGACAAAAAATTACAATGAATGTGCATGAGGTAAGATTGAAAATTGTATTTTATAGGTTAAATTATCTTATGTTCTCTAGTATATTATGTTAATTTATGTTTTTGGAATGCAAGAAATCTCTAAAGTCAATCCAACCCCTATCACACCCTTTAGTACATCTAATATTATGTCAATGGTAAAGTTTGATAAAGATTCTTTTGTATTTAATTAACTTATTTCACTCTGTGTATTTATTAATATTTGTGTCTCTACCACATATGGAATTTGTAGAGTAACTCCACCCAATGTGCATCTTGTTGGCATGCAAGATCCTTATATCCCCCAATTTATCAAATGTCATGCAAAATGTAATATTCAGTCATATGTTTGTGTGGGTTTGATTATGTTACTAACATATTATACCATCTCATTATTTATATTTGTATCTTGTAGGAGTTTTCAAGGATGACTCCAATAAACATACAATATGTTGGTACATAGGGTCATGTTATGCCTTCTACACCTAGACTAGAAAGGCGTATCACAAGAGTGGCATCAAGTGAAAAATCCCATAGCATGCCCTCTACATCAAATACTAGTGTTCCTTGTATCCCTGTTGAATGGAATGTGCATGCCCCTGCTAGGACTACATCAGAATTAATAAATAATCCATCAAATGTGGGTTCACTTAGAATTCTCCCACTAACACAAGAACAAGTTTCCTTGAGTAGTATCATATATTCACAATAAAAAATATTAAGACTCCTACCAGATAATCCTGAAAATGTTCAAATGAGACAAGAAATAATTACATAAATTCAGTTATGGGTAAGAAAATTGTTGGAGACTGTAGGGCTTAACTCAGATGAGAAGGTAAAATTATATTATTTGTGTATATTTTCAATTGTTATGCTTATGATAATTATTTTAGAAATGAAAATAGTTTCATATTTTGGTTAGGTTTTAACAATTTCACAATTTTATTGTAAATACAGGAAATAATTCACAAGGTGCCTAGCGTACCTATAAGGGACCCTACCTCAATTGCCACAACAATATCATTGGTAACTACAAAAGGATGAAAGAAGTTATAATCTTTCTCGATTTAGAAGGAAATGTCTTGAAGGATGAAATGGGTTAAAATTTTATCACTTTATCTTTCATCGTGTAGAAAAGTTATTTGGAAATACCATCCAAATAGATTGAAGGAAGAAAATCGATGCTAAAAAAGAAGAACTATTTAAAGATGTCATCATAGCATTTGGTAATCCTAATTTTGATAAGGAAATTATTCTAGATATCGCACGTAAATACATTCACTCCAAAAGAGACAATATAAGGTAAAATTTGACAAAAGAGCTGATGTATCCACATTTATCTTGGATCATAAACCAAGTGACGTGGGATGAAATTATTAAAGATTCAAAGTTTAAGAGGAAGGCCCACAATAATCCAAATTCTAGGCCATCTGCATAAGGAGGTAAAAGATGTCTTAAAGATACAATGAAAGCAACCCAATCTAAAGTGTCGAGATTTGGATCCCATAAATTAGGCTTTGGTGGATATAACAGAATTTGTGGGGGTATGGTAAGTGAATATTTTCATTTGATATATTTTCTATTTTAAGGAAAATAATCAGGAAAAAATTGTGAATTAATTGTATCTTATGAGTTATTATACCTTATAAATTTGGTTATCTTTGTTACAATTTATTTTCTGGATTCATCCCATTCATGTTGATTTGGAGATCAATGTTTCGAACCCATAACTGTGGTTCATCATCAGGATACAAAACTATATGGAAAATTGATCAACCTTAGCATTTGATAAATATGGAAATGCTATTAGGGTTTCTGAAGAATGGTCATCAATGAAGTGATTAAGGTTATCTTTGGTTATAATTGTTAATGTAGGTTCACCAAATTCAAAAGGAATCTTTAGAGGAGGACCTATAATATGCTTTATTACATGGTTCTGAAGGTCTTCGACAACATATGATAGATTGAAGGGAGAAATTAATCACTGATCATGAATAAGAGGTAAGTGGTTTATAATATTTTATGACTTATGCAATAATTTAATTGGAGGTATAATGTTATTTTAACATGGTAAATTGTGTTGTGTATAGGAATCCCAACAATCGAAATCATTAGGTGAAACATCTGGGAGTGAGCATGAGGAGGAGAAGTAGGTACATGATGGATTTTTTGTTGCACACAAGCATTCAGTTGTCATTCTTGAACCTTAGCAGGAAACTGAAACCATTATTGAATTTCAGCAAATGGGAGACGAGAATAATGAGGAGGGTGTTCAATGTGATGAGAAATCCACACACACAATTAAAGTATCACCCTGTAGAAAAAGGACAAAAGGGATTGATATATGTTAAAGTTTAATACCTTGAATGTGCATCACTTCAGTTTCTAAGGAGTGCACTAAGTTTTGAAGGTCCAAATATCAAATATTGGAACACACACACACACACACACACACACACACACACACACACACATACACACTAGTGTTTTTATGTGCTTATTTTGGGTCAATGTAAATAGTCTTGTTTGATTGGTGGAAAGCTACAAACCTCATCTTTGGGGGGTATTTTTCTTTCCATCAATTATAAATACATTTGTTAGATTGGAAAAAATTAATGAATCCCAGTGCATCATGTTATTGTGTGCAATTTTTTTATTTTTTTATTTTTTTATTTCTTTGGTTTGTCATTTTGATTGATATATTCAATTTATGCAGATAGTTGTATTAAAGCTTATATATCTTGGGACATGATGTGCATCCTTTGGATGCCTATGTTTTTGCTCTTATCTAGTAAATATTTTTTGACTTTCTTCAACCTAATTTCGCTGCCACTTTTATGGTGGAAGTAAGTTTTTTTCCAAATGTTTAAACCTTGCAGTCATGGGGGATTCACTTAGTGAACCTATGACTTATCATGTGCATTCATGACATATTAAGAAATACCCTTAATTTAAATACATATTGGAAAATCCCTATAAAAATCACATTATTTAACCCCCTACCAATATGAACCCAATACAAGTTCCCAATTAAAAAAACCCTACTTTCACTAGATATTGTAGGTATCCATTTTTTATTAACATTTTTTATACCCCTTTATATTTTTTCATTAACTTTAAGCTCCATTTATTATATTTTCCAATATAAAAACCCTTTACCCCTATATATTCCCCAATATGTTATGTCATTTTTTCCTCAATATATATCCCCCAATATGAACCCACATGGTAGGATATTTCTCCCCAAGTGAAGCTCTCGTGCTTGTAGTCCAGTGAATTACCTTTCAAAGATATTTGCAAGAACTTCTTGCTTTGGTGGTGGTCCCTTGAATCTCAATTACCCTACTAGTGCTCCCTTTCATAAATCTATAATTGATAATTCTACAATGACAAGGATCCCTAGGCCTAACATCGCTGAACTGACTAAGGTTTCTGACACCTGTCTGTCGAAGGAGGAACTTTGCACTGTCGTGACTCGAGGAAAAAAATTGGGAGGTTGTCAAGGTCTTCTACACCACAACTTGGAAAATCATACAATGATTTTGATGATGTTGGAGCTAGTACTACTCGTGAAGAATCTTCCAACGCTACTCATATTACAAGTGAGGTAGATTAGAATGCCCTCAAAGAGAAAAGTTCCAAGCTCACTACTGTATGCCCCTAGGAAAAAATAACTCTAAATTTCATGCATCCATGAATTAATTTGATGGCATAACAACTAAATTTATATGTGGTCATTATGATCTATCATTCATCACACTCGAAACACTGACACTGAATGCAGATTACATGCTTTCACATTAAGAAATTGGATGATAAATTAGGAAAACAAGCTTTTTGTTTGCTATTGAACTTTGGTGCATTGATTACCAACACAAGGGTTGAAAATATTGTAACCTATCTTCCAATATAAAGCACCTTGCATTCTTTCTTTGACATGATAATGGCTTGGTGTAAAATGTTAAATCCAAGGGTTATGATGCACATGATTCAATCCTTTCAAGAGTGCCATGTTTAATATCTATTCTTAAGTACAAATTCTTTATTACACTACAACCTTTAGGGTGCACCTATCCTCAAATTTGTTACTATTCAAATATCAACCACATCTAGTTAAAATATTCCTCTTCGAGCTCAATTTCCTGAGATGAATCACCCATTTTATGTTGTTGTTACTCTCCTAATTACATAGTTTCATTTTCTTTCTCAGTTTCTGTTAATTTTTACTTCCATGCCTCATAAAAAAATTGAAAGAAGGTATCTTTTATGAGATCTAACATATTTCTTTCCTTATTTAGCTAGGAAAATAAAACATATGTGAATCATCCTAGGGGAGACTTCTCACATGGAAAAGGCCATGTAAATTTAAAATATCTCGAGTCTCATATCAATATGTAGAGCCTGACTTTGCTACATTAAAAGGATAAGTCCCAATATGAGCATAAATTGTCTTTTTATAGCATTACATGATAGGAACAGTACATGGGTAGAATTTTTTACAACTCATATTTAACATCCACTTGATCAAACATGAATAGGATTAAGGAGTTCTCACATCAAAAACGCCATGTGAATATTCAATGCCTCGACTCTCATTTCTATAAGCAGAGCCTAACTTGGCTACTTTAAAAGGATAATTCCCTATATGAGCATAAATTGTGTTTGTAGACTAGTACATGATAGGAACAATACATGGGTATAAGTTATTACAACTCATCTTTAACGTCCACTTGGTTAAACATGAATAGGATTAAGGAGTTACATGTGGATTTAATATCATGAAAGTGGAACTTGTTTATCTTATAGAGTACAATGGATTCATAACCTTTACATAAATTATACTTACATCGAGAAATTTATTCAATTTTATGTATATCAAGTATTTAGATTGACACTAGTGCCAAACATGGGTTGTCATATGAATAACATTCACTAGTTGTCACCCAAGGTCACTTCACTGATTGAGGATGTCCAAGCCTTGGATTGTGTAGCTTATTGAGACTGCATTCAAGCATTAATAACTTCTGTTGAAGAGGATATAAGTTCCATTGTATATACCCTTCCACTTTTTTTTTAATTTTATGACTATTTTCCTGTAAATCTAAGACTTATTTTTCAAAACAAAAATTTTCCAGACTGTTCTATGAATATAATATTGATCAAAAGGGATTGAGATTGTCATTAATGAAATCATTTATATTAAATCCAAAACCATGATGATATTGAATGCCCTTTTCTTTAAATTTAGTATTCATTATATACTTTTGGTTTAGTCCTTTAAGAAAGTGGTTGTTTCTCTTGAGTGAATGGTGAAGGAATATTGAAGCTAATTAGTCTTCAATTTTCACCACCTATCATTTAAGAGTTTGACTTGGCCACATATAAAATTGGATTCAGTGAGAGACTGGAATCTAGTGCATATATTATTGGTTTCCTTCAAAGGTTACAGGATCACTCTTCTAGACTATCAATGCTTATTTCATAGTGTTGGGTTTGTTCGTTGTCACTCATGCATGTTGGAGTAGTCAAGTGATGATAGGGCATGTAGTTGATGTTAACCCATTGGCTGGACGTGTGGTCATACCTTGAAATATGGGCTATCATTCTATAATTGGGCAACATTTTAATTCATTACAGCGTTGGAGCATCACTCGAGTGACTGATAAATGTACAAGGAAGTGTCTATTATTGTTGGTTGTCATGAATCCCAAGTTCCACCTTTCCAATCTGCCTACTCTATACTCAAATTTATTATTATTATATATCAGCAGCTTGTAATATTTGGATTTGACATAGGAGATATAACTTTACTTTGAAATTTATTTTTTCTTTTGAAGGATTGAATGAAATTTCCTAAAAAACAAAAATTTATGAAGGTCTCTTACATCAAAGAGTAAATTAAATGTTTATGTAAATATGTGCTTGAACAAGTTCATTCAAAACGCAGAAATTTTGAAGGAAATTGGTAGGATCCCAAGTTGGAATTTTATAGTTGGACTTAGCCACATGTCAAATTGGATTCATTGATATACTAAACCTTAGCAGTTACCCAACTAGGATATAAGTTGTCAAGTTTTCATAGAAGCAGGCAATAGTGGGGTTGCTAAGGCAAGTCTTTTCATCTAGGTCTTCTTGATTCAATTTGGATATCCTCCACATTATATTCTACTATAAATGTGTTTTGAAGAAGTTTGTAAGTATCTTAGCCTTTCTTCAATTTATTATGTCGATATGCATTCCCTTTTGAAATTTTTCATGGTTGAATTTCCTATACTATTTTTCTTTGCTCAATCTGATCATGTTTGACACTTTCAAGACTTGATATGAAATGTGTGGTTTTGTTGCATATTTTGTAGCCCATTGTTATGCATCACAAGGTTTCAACTGATTTTCACTCATGCATGAGGGGGTACAATGATGATACATTAATGATAGGTTATTTGATGGAGTGGTAATTGCAGCAAGAGTAAGACAATTATAGTTACTTTTCAATTAGCTAAGATAGCAAAAGAAGCAACATATTAGACAGTTATGAGACTTAATAGGTGCAGAAGAAAAGCATAGGCATAAGCATAAAAATGGGCTAAATAAATGTAGAAGTAGTGTCAGAGTTGCCTCCGGGATTTAGATTCTACCCTATAAATTTTGTTGATTCATTAGTTGTGCAAGAAATGGGACTCACAATCACTACATGTTCCCATAATTGTAGATGTGGACCTCTACAAATATGATCCATGGAAACTTCAAGGTATGTTTCTTTTTTTTACCATCCTAACCCTTATAACCAATATTTTTGAATAGATTCGAGATTAGATATGGAAATGAAATTTAGGGCTTATTAAAGATACTTCTCTTTTCTTTTCAGTTTACAGAGAAATTTCCAAGAGAAGGAATGTCACTTCTTCACCCCTGGGATATAAAATACCCAAATGGGTCTAGGCCCAACAAGGTTGTTTCTATTGGATACTAGAAAGCTATAGGTGTTGATAAATCCATCAATGTCAAAGGAGGAAAGAAACAAGTGGGAATTTTTATTGTATTCTATGCTAGAAAAGCACCCAATGGCTCAAAGACTGATTGGCTCATGCATGAATATCATCTCGCTGACGTTAGCAGCCTTGCAAGAAATAAATGCGTCTTAAGAGTTTTGGTTGATGCATGAATATCATCTTGTCAATGTTAGTAGGTTTGCAATAAATAAATGTAGCTTAAGAGTAAGTAGTTATATATTCTCTTTGTTGTATTTTCAGTGGGCAGTTTGGGTTATCAGAGGGCGATGGGTTTTTTTAATTTGTATTGTTTTGATTTTGTGGTTGTGATTATTGTGTGTAATGTTGTAAGTTGTCATTTAACCTTGAAAAATCTTATATATTTAAATTTTTTTACACAATATGTTTATATTCATCATGTCCTCATTCTTCCGTGATACGTTTATTTTCCCCATATTCTCATTGTATGGACACATGGATATTAGTAATAAAGATATTTGGGTTGAATGCTTGATTCCAAAATTGAAGATATTGACAGTGAAATTTTTGGACTAGATAGTAATTAGCATATTGAAGTTGTAATTGGCTCCCCAATTAGAGATATTGACAGTGAAATTCTTGAATTTGCATTTTTAATATAAAAATTATGGTTCTCTTTATCAGTTCTCTGAAACCTAAAATTAGGATTTATGTTTCCTGTCTTGAGCATTAGATTTTTGAAACTAATTAAATAGTGAAAGATTAATTTTGGGATTGAATTCTTTATTTTTCATGGCTTCTGTGTTAATTATTTTGTGTATAATATATACTGATTGGATGTGTTCTTCTTGATGCAACTGGAATATTGGGCTCTCTGTCGAATTTTCATTTTTAATAGAAAAATTATGGTACTCTTTATCAATTCTTCAAAGCCTAAAACCTGGGATTTATGTCTCTTTCCTTGAGCCTTAGAATTTTGATACTAATTAGAGAATGAAACATAAATTTGGGGATTGAATTCTATATTTTTCATGGCTTTAGTGTGATTTCATGTGATTTCCTTTGTGTATAGTATATATTGATAGAATGTATTTTTCTTGATGCAGCTCGATGGTTGGGTTCTCTTTCGAGTGTACAACAAAAGCGCAAGTTCTAGGAAGTTAGCACTATATTAGAATGAAAAATCCATGGGTGTACCTCAAAGAATAGAGCAATCTATCTTTTGACCTTTTGAGAAAATTGGGAACTTCTCCAACAATCCATGATGGTCCCCCCTTGTGCTTCTCTCATAAATACTAATATTAGTTCATTGAATCCAAACTTCTTCCAAGACACAATCACCCCTTCCATTACTAGTATCCCTAAAGCGTAAGTACAATATAGAACATTCAACCTAATTTCCTCCTCCATCAACCACTAACAGACAAATTATAACTCAACAGACTTAATTCTTGAATTGCATATTGATTCCAGAAGTTACAAGCCATCATCATCTTCAAACTCCATTTCATAAAAAGAAGAAGTTTATAGAAATTTCAAATTTCGAAATTTTTCTCTTTTTTGTGTGAGTGACTATTAGACCCTCAAGAGGACACCATCCTCTATCTTTATTTTTATTTTTTTCCTTTTGGAAGAAAACACCATTTTGGGAAAGACACTAGCAGGCCAAAAAACTTCAGCATAGAACCTGCATGCCAAATATTTCTATTATGAGAAAATTTCCATGCAAGTGCACCTGTATTTATATGCTTTCCTCGGACAAGCCAACCATAATTATTCTCTACGATATATTAGAGCAAAAAAAATGGCACATTACTGGTTACTTTGGTTTTAGGTTGACAAATAGAAGGGAATAATCCCATAGCCAGAAATATAATTAATTTCTATATGCTTTGAATTTCTAGATATTCTAATTTTTGAATTGGCAATTATTTGGAGTGACACATTAGTGCCTAGAAGTAGAAGTAATTAATGGGGATATTCCTCTTAGGGAGTCTCAACATTTACATACTAATGAAAATGTATATGGCTTGAATCCCAAATCTTCAGCGACCATCTTATGTCTCCTATCCTTTCATGTTAGAAGGGAGTATGCCAAAGTGGTGAACAATTTCCTAATTCAACTTGGAACTAGAAAAATGTGTTCCACTGAAGTTCAAATCATTGCATAAATTCTAGTAGTGTATGATATTGCAATATTTTTGTTAAGTAGTTAAAGAAATATACCTGACATTTCCATCAATTACTTAAGGAAATTGATTGGTACCAGGTATTGTTTGAATGGAATGGAGGCTGAGAAAGGAGAAATGTTGAAAATAGTGAGTTCGGGGGCTAAAAGAGAATATAGATCTGCAAGAGATAGTGTAGAGAATGATAGTCATACTGCTTCTATTGCAGCTAGAATATATGTGAGGAATAGGAATTATAATGGTTCAAGAGATGGAGGTGTCAGGGGGGAGCTCCACTGACTCGGATTGCAATATATAAAACATGTTGGGAATTCAGATGTTATGATTCAGACATATTGGCGACATTTGATAATACCATCAAAGATGGAATGGATATCTTAATACTTTCATTAGGTCCTGATATTCCTATAAATGATTACTTCAGTGATGCGATTTTAGTGGGATCATTACATGCAGCACGAAATGGAATTACTTTTTTTTTCTAATTGCGGAATTGTGGGGGTTTTTCCTCTCCAACAAATCTTCCTCCTTGGATTATTACTAGGGTTGCTAGCTCTACAAATAGGGACTTTACTTCTACCATCCAATTAAGTGGGAACAATTCTATGTAACCTATAATTCTTCCCATGATCAACCATTAGCTAGGAGAGCCATGGTTATAACTTCAGTGAACAATATATCCTTATAAAATAACAATGATTATCAACTACATGTTAACGAAAAGGAAATAATGTCAAGAACTCTCCTTCATGATTTAGTTTTCTGATTTGTACTCTCAAATAACATTTTCATCATATTTTGGACAAGTATATATTAAGATATTTAATTTCTTCTGGTAATAGGGTAGTATCGTTCTTTATTTGATCAATTGGATTTTATAGGAGATAAAGTATCCTCTACTATTTTCATTCACTCTCAGTTATTTAGTTATGAAAATTCCATATTTCTAAACTTCGTCTTATTATGGTTCCATGGGTGGAATTATTCCCCCATGTATGTGAGTCGAGTAAGCCCCCTTCCTGAAAGTTTCATTCATGTAAATGATTTTCTAGCAAAATTTTCATCTTTGTCTTTTAAAGTTGTCATCTTACACAATTTATTTCCTATCAAGTAATATTTGTATTTAGTAAAAATACTTGTGGTCATGAATTACATTGGTATATTTGACTCCAAGAGGAGAGTCTCAAATGTTATTTCTTCTTGGAAAATCAACAAATTGGTTTAGAATCAAAAAAGTATTATAATCCTCTCTATTGATGTAAAACCTCAAATTTTTCCATCTAGGCATTTGTAAATCATGACCATTGCTGGTTTTCTTTCAATTTTTGTTGAATGAATACATCCTATGTATTCCCAGTTGCATCATGTATCTGTAAATTAAATAGAAAACCAAACTATCCTCTTGAGATGACCTTTGATCATATATACTTTCAATATATTTGCCATAATTGTCAATAGTGAGATAGTGTTGGAAATAATACTGAGAGGCAGGGTGAATCAGTATTAGCAAGTCAATATTTTTTCATTTCCATAATCAGATTCATATACGTTACTTCAGTTAATGGAACTCATGTGTATACGCAATTGTGTTTAAGGTAACTACTGTATATCCAGCAAACATATGATCCAGTTAATTCATCATATGTTGATCTTTAATTAGTACATCAGAACCATATAACAGTAACTAGGTGCAGTAAAAACAAAACAGTCGATCACACACATGAACACAAGATATAAGGTGGAAACCCAATGTGGGTGAAAACCACCTGCTACAATTGTCTCTATCTTCTTTTTAATAATAAGAAAAATTTGTTTACAATTTTTGTACTGGTGCAGTCTTATACCAATACGAAGCCTCCTACCTGCAGAAGGCTACAACCTTCTCTCATTCTCCAGCTTCTACTGGAAGGCAGCTACAACCCCCTAGCTCTTGTACTAGCTGATATGTTTACTAGTACATAGATGCTGGCCTACAGAAGGTGACAACCTTCTCTTTTCTTCCAGGGACCACGTTTCATAAATTTTCAGACTGGATCCGTCAATAACATCATTCAATCATCAAATATATCTTCATAAACCAATCCCCTTTGCACCAACCACAACTGAATCAATCAATCACTTTGACGACCCTCCAATCTGATCTTTCAGAATAATGTAACCAGAATACAGTAACCAGAACCCAAGCCAGAAGCCAGAATACTGCAACAACAAACACAAGTAGCTAAAACATATTTTATAAGGTATATGCTACTTCCAAGTGTCAAACCTACGTGCATACACACTTTCCTCAAGGTGAACTTGCGTAGAGATCTACAAATCAAATTTATGATGTATACATTGTTTTGATATGCATAACCAGCATGGATATGTGCCTTTTCTAAAGTGAACCTATGTACAGATCTGTAAATGATGATTTAAACATTACAACAATTCCAAACTTCAGTTATACCCAGATCATTATATTTACAGACTACAACATGCGCCAGTTATTCAGATAAATAATCAAGCCACATCAAGATAATTTAGTTCAAGCCTTGAGATCTTCACCCATCATTAGATATTATCCTTCATCAAGTGTTAAGATTCATCCTTGATTCAGATCTAGCTATGCACCATAACCCAATAACCTATATACTTGATCTTACTCTTCATCAGATATTCAATCCTTGAGTGCATTGGCCTAATTATCTTCCCTTCCTTTCATAGTCTTAGACCTTACTCAATACCATGGACCAAAACTACTTAGGACTAATACCTTGGACCCAATATGTGGGGTCAATAACTTGAACCAGATACCTTGTACCAATACCATGGATCAAATACCCTGGACCAAAACTTAGTTTTCCAAGATATACGTGCCTTGAATTTTGTGAAAGTGCATGTGTACGTTTACGCAACTTGTATACACAGAATCCACGAGTATATGTCGCTTGGCCAATGGTGAACCTACTTATACCTCTCTTTCTTCATCCTGTGAAGTCTGATCTGAACTCTGTGCTGTTAACCTGCTGAACTGTGATCTGCTATCTGAGTTAGTTGCCATCAAGGACAACACCTATGTTATAAAGCCAACAATCTCCCCCTTTGGACTTGATGGCAACCTCAAGTCACTCTCCCCCTTTGTCATCAAGGGCAAAGGGTCATGCTCCCCCTTAGTACATGTTGAATATGCTGAAGTGTGTTGATTGAGCTCCCTGAAAAAATCCATGCTCCCCTTAAATATAAGCAAGGTCTGAAAAAAGATGTTCTAAAAGAAGAACATGAATCTATACATACATCATAAATTACCTTCGTATCACCAATGACTCATACATACATCCATCTCCTAACCAAATGGGGATATACCAAGTTTGACTCATCCACCCAGCCAAGTGGGGATATACCAATTGTTTATACATGTCAAAACAAGAACCATTAAAATCACCCATCACATGCATAGTGGGGTAACAAATTAGGTCGTTTCATGACCTTTACATTAAGAGATATACATGACATATATAACAGAGACCAAATATCTTAAACAAGACCATGATTGTCATCAACAACTATCATGAGCAACATTTGTCAATCAGCATCCAGACTAGCAACCATGTTCTCCCCCTAAACCTATTCCACCTTAATCAAAAGCAACTGTGTGAATCTATACCAAGATCTTCTAAGATAATGCCAACCCCCTAAACCTGTTCCACCTGAATAAAAAACAACTATGTGAATCTATACCAAGATCTTCTAAGATAATGCCAACAATGCATTATTAGAAGCATATGCTCCCCCTAAACCTGTGCCAAATGATCATTGTCAAATCTAATAATTTCATATAATAGAAGAGTTATCAAGGTGTCGTCATCAATCAGATATACATCAAGTTATCAACAACTTACGACAACCAACATATTTCCACATGTCATCCATAGACTGTAACCATCATTAGGTAGAGTAAATAATTCATTGAACCATATCAGACCCCTTTATTCCTGAGTCTGTCCCACTGCTTTTCCTCAAACCAACATATACGTGACTATATCCATAAAAACCAACATATGTACGCGACTACGCTTCATGAAACTCACGTATAACCATATTTCTCTAAAACAGATAAGTTTTA
>APFE030150445.1:412-32932 GCA_000404065.3 Pinus taeda | reverse complement strand
AATATTGGGTTATTGTTTCAAAAGCTCGATCTATATGAAAGTGAAGTGGAAAGCGAATCTGTGAAGGGTGATCTCTCGAGCGCTGCAGCTGCGGAAGTGCGGAAGCACCACAGGAGACGCCACATAAGGCGCAGTGCGGAGCCGCCACAGAAGGCGCAGTGCGGAGATGCCACAGAGGCGCCACAGAAGGCGCAGTGCGGAGACGCCACAGAAGGCGCAATGCGGAGACGCCACAGAGGTGCCACAAAAGGCACAGTGCAGAGGCACCACAGAAGGCGCAGTGCGAAGGCGCCACAGAAGGCGCAGTGCGGAGACACCACAGAGGCGCCACAGAAGGTGCAGTGCGGAGAGGCCACAGAGGCGCCACAGAAGGCGCAGTGCGGAGGCGCCACAGGAGACGCCACAGAGGCGCCACCGAATGCGTAGTGCGGAGGCGCCACAGAAGGCGCAGCTGTGGAGGTGCATGGCGCCACAGAAGGCGTAGCTGCGGAGGTGCGCAGCGCCACAGAAGGTGAAGTGCGTAGCGACGCAGGCCAGAGAAAAGGAAATTATTTATCTGCCTTAAGATCTTTTGTTGACTGATTTTTTTTGTTGATAAGGTGTTCTGGGTTTAGTTTACTGTTATTGTGGATCTGGTTATCTGGGTGACTTACTGGTACTTGATGATCATTTGATGTTTATGGATCCAGTTTGAAAATTTATGAAAACTGGTCCTTGAAAGAAAAGAAGTAGGGGGTTGTAGCTCCCTTCCAGGAGAGACTGGAAAACGAGAGAGAGTTGTAGCTCTCTGCAGGTTGCTGCCTGTGTACTGGTAAAGGACTGCACCAGTACAAGACCATTGTAAAAGGAGTTTCTAATTTGAAAGAAGATAGAGACATATTGCAGCATATGGTTTTCAGCCACATTGGGTTTCCACCTTATATCTGGTGTTCTTTGATGTGACCGTCTGTTTTTCTTGCTCATTATTTTATGGTACTGATATGCAAAAATAATTCAAAGTGTAAATAAGGAAGATTTGTTAAAAGAACTAGATAATAATGATTCACCCCCCCTCTCAGTATTATTTTCAACATTTTTTATGTATTTTTTCATCATTTATAATCCTGTGTCGAAAAGTTGCTTAAATCGATCTGTCGCTTTGGTACAAAAAGTGTCGTTATTGTTGTTTTGTGTCAAAAAAAGAAGTGTCGTGGATTCTTCTTTCCCTAGATAGTCGATTGAACTTTTTATCATGTATTTGGTTTGATTTGTTTTTTATTCGAAGTGTTGAAAGCATTTCTTATTCAAAATTGAAAAGTTTCGTTTAGTCTTCCTTTTTATTTTGAAAAATAAATTGTCGAAAATGTCGTTTTGAGTAAAATATTTCAGATCTTTGCTACACTAAGTTTTCCTTTCTGGCATTTTTCACATTAAGGGGAATGAAAAACAAATACATGCATTTGCATTTGCATTTGGTTTGTGTGAGAAAAATGATTTAGGAAAATGCACTAGTGTGTGCTCTTTGCTCTTTGTTTGAAAGAATTGTAATCTTCATTTCCTAGTAGCTAGGATTTTCATTGCTCAAAATAAACAACGATTGTTTATCATTGTTGATTGCATTTTAGAAATTTCAAAATCATCATCACACAGTGAACCATTGAAAGGAAAACTTTAAACAAGATCAACTCTAAAATGAATTTCAATGAACTTAACAACGCTTTGGAACTTAACACAACACATCTAGAGGTCTAGGCTAGAGACGTGTTTCGGCATTGTAAAAACTAGTAAATATCATTTTCATCGAAGGTTGGGTGATTCCTCCTCCTTGATACAACAAGTGCTAGCACGGACTTGTGCTCCCCGTACCGTCGCATATATATTGGGAGGCAACAATAGACTTATATCCTTTATCCATAGGAAGCTGAGTCTACTGCCTTATTGATCGCAATGCACTGAACACAACATTCGGGAAGATTGATTGTAGTACATAAGTCCTTGGTAATTTCTCTTTAATTTATCACCAAGGTGTATATTGTAGTTTTGCAATTGGTTTGGTAATTCCTCTATCTATATTTTCTAGAGTAGTCACTTTTGTTCCTTTTCAACTCTTTAAAAGAAAAGGTCCATCTCAGCACTTGTCACTTCAAGCTCATTAAAAATGAAAGGAGACTAGAGTCATCTTTATCTTTGTCTTGACTCTTAAAAATTGAAAAAGCAAGGTTGTGTCAAAGCATCTTTAAAATTAATTGAATTTGGAATAACATCCCTATTCCCTAGTTGATCTTAGGTTGAGATATACGCAGACGAATCCGGGACCCACCAATCAAGGAATCCCTCTTGAGGGAAATCCTATTCCTTTTTCTCTTGGGGAAATATTGGTGCTCCATATATGGCTACATTGTCCCTTCCGGGAATTACAATTGGCCTGCTGGTATGGTTGTTCTCAACCTCTGTGGTTCAAAATGTCGTCATTCCTTCATAATCGAATCAGCCTCCAGTTTATACTGAAGTTGACCCTTCACCTTCTTCTTCGTTTGTTTCTCCCTCCCCTTCTTCGTCTTTTCTTGGTGAAAGTAGTGATGCTAGTAACCAAGTGACTGAGAAGAAGAAGAAAGGGAAGGAGGAGAAGAAGAAGCCAATTTAGCAAGGGGGCAACCATGCATCATCTAGTGAAAATCCACACATTAAAGCTCCCAAACTCAAATTTCCTTGCATAATTTGTAGAGGAGACCATTTTCATCGAGACTTTCCTTGCTTTCCTCAGATCTTGAGAGAATGGTCTCCTCGTTCGCACCATCTGGTGTCGTCAACCTCTAGTGATCATGTTGATAACACACCATCAACTAGTAATAGTGAGGTTCATGGATAGAAGGGAAAGGTCAAAGTTCCATGTAGGTTATGTGAAGGTAATCATTCCCTTCACCGTTGTCCTTTTTTGGATGAAGCCAAAAGAGTGTTGGATAACCATCTTGTTTCACCGCAGCGACTTCCATCTGGCTACAGGAAACTCTCCTCAAGTCCTTTGCTAGTTGAAGAACCGACTAACTTAAATCAACTATCAGTCGAAACCACTCTCTTTGAAAGTGAATCTTATGAGTCTATACTCGACCAAAGTCAACAGGTCGAGGTGTCAGTTTACCCAGTTTTACCTTCAAAAAATCGTACCCTTCCCGAAGAGAGTGAGAATGATACCATTAAAATTCTTTTTGTTACTTCAGAGTTCGATGAACTTGGGGGAAATCTGCCCATTGCTTCACAACAGGAGGAAAATCCCCTAGTTCTCGTAACTCAAGGGGTTATTTCTCCCGTTTATTCGGTACCCCCTCCAAGTAGTCTAGTCACTTCCTTTGATTGGAATCGGCTAGCGAGATCTCGCCTTCTGTCTTATATACCTTTTTGGATCATAGTACAAGTTTAAAAAATGATCGTGTTTGCCACTATCATAGATGAAGGGGCGCCATTGAGTATCCTTTCCTCAACTACTTAGAAAGTGCTTGGTTCACCATTGCTTATACCTGTTACACAGAATCTGTTAGGCTTTAACAAAGGAACCAGTGAACCGTTAGGAATCCTTCCTAAGTTACCGATCACTTTGGGTAGGCAAACCGTTCATCTGAACGTGATGGTAGTGATAGGACCATTAGATTACAATCTACTCCTTGGACTTCACTATGTTTATAGCATGGAAGCTATTGTTTCAACACTCTTCTGAGTGATGTGTTTCCCGCATGAATGCAAAATTGTCACCATTGACCAGCTTTCATTTCCCGGTTCAAGCAGAGCTCCAAGTCAATCATCATCCCTAAATGGTCCTTTTACATCAACGGTATCTCTTGAACCTTCATTCCATCCACCTAATTGCCATGAGTAGTTTGGTGAATGTAATGAAGCTTAGGGGGCATGCACCCTTGTCTATTATGCGGACGAACCTAGTTGAAAAGATAAGTTTCCTTGTAGGTTATGTGATTGGTCTAACACACCATTCACCTTTGTCTATTCTGCACATAAAGCCAAGCAAGTGTTTTTTCTATTCTGTGGACGAAACCATCCTACCTAACCTCAGTAATTTCCATATGGTTATAGGAGACTCTCCTTTTCATCATGCTGGGGGCATGCAAACCTTTTTCCCATTTTTTCAATTTCATTTTCTAGCTTTTTAGTTTTGTCGTTTCTAGCTTGCATAACAAAGAAACTAAAACCAAGCATAGTTCCCCCACGGTTCAAGCTTGTTAATTAATGAACCCATCTGTTATCACTCAGGTTGTCCCTAGGCTCCTGTAGGGATATGGCCGAGGTAACCACAAACCAATCTTTGGACTGCAGGTTCTAGCCCACCTGCAATCAGAGAGGGCTCTCTCTTAATGATTCAACTTTGTTGATGATTTTAGGTTAGCTTTTGGCTCAGGGGTTTTGTTTGTGTTTGGATGGAAGGAAAATGCTTTCAGGCAGAGAGGCAATTTATGAAGTGATAAGTTTCAAACCATTGGGCATGGAGTCATGGGTTAGGATTATCAGTGCGTCTTTCTGGTCATAAGAGAAAAAATGAAGCAGGATAGCTGCTCATAACACAATCTTCAGACTAAAAGGATGAATGATATGTAAGAAATGAGAGGCACTTAAGAATCTCTCATTTAACTTAACAGAGGGAAAGATGATCTCTATCTAGGGGCAATGAAGAATCCCTGGATAACTGTTTAAGGTTAGGGCCAACATGAGCGATGTGGAATTCATATTTATGCCTAAACCAAGGAAAACATAAAGAAACAGCAGAAATTGAGCATAGAGTGTATTTAAACAAATTCTAAGATAATCTTCTTTTCTGCTATTTAGATGGTAACTTATGAATGGAAAACAGAGGTAAGAAGCACTTATTGAGTTATGTAACAGCATGAGAATTCCATAATCACTCTTCAGCCGGTAAACACAGTGAACAATCCATTCTCCAAAGCTCATAAGCAGTCTTTGATTATAGAAACTATCAGGTATTACAGTGCGAGTCTCTCCTGGAGCAAAATTGGCTAAAGATAGTTTGCTGACCAACCAACCAACCAACCCCCAACAACAGTATTGAGGGCTCCCTTTATAGTGCAAATATCTCAAACTATTTATTACAATTGACCTAAAACAGGTCTGCAAAAAGAGCTTTCTAAACCTAAACTTGTGCCAAAATTAAATGCAGGTAAATATCTATTGAACTGTGTCAGAGGTAGCTGGATCAAAAAGAGTGCAATGTGGCCATTGGAGGCTCGATGCAGTACTGTTGGAATAACTGTGCTTTGGGATCTGCAATTCTATTCTGGTGCGAGTTAAATGTGCAATAACCATGATTTGAGAGTTTTGAGTGGCCTCGCCCTCTTTTTTGACTTTGTTGCAAGGTATTTAATTTTCTCCTGCTTTGGGCCGCTGTTAAGATCTTCGCTGATACTCTTTGTCGCTACATTGATGGTCTCTACCGCTTACTGATACTCTTTGACGTGCTTTCTCTCTGTATATTTGATCTGATACTCTTTAATCTCTGTCTCTGGTCTCTTCCTGTCTTCCAATCGGTTTAATTTGGCAAAATTGGGCAATTCCAGGCCTTTTCGGTGCAAAACAGGCCAAGGAATCAAAATATTCCCTAAAGATTCCCCAATATGGCCTATTTCGCGCATCGAAAACTGCCTCCGTTTCTCATTTCGGAGCTCCAAAGCTCGATTTTTGCTCTTGCGCGAATTTTCAGTTTTTTTACTGCTGACGTCAGCAGTACGACGGATGACGTTAGCAGTGGGATCCTCTGGTACGGATGTGACATTAGCATGCTAATGTCATCAAGGTGACATGGCAGTATGACGAGGTGACGTGGCAGGGATACGTGGCAGGGTGACGTGGGCCGGGCGCAGGCTGGGTGAGGTGACGTGGAGGCGACATGGTAGGGTGAGGTGGCGCTCCTGTTATGTTAAGGGAGGGCGACTTTCCCTGGGCATCAGACTGCCTTTGGTACAGAGGTGGTTTCTGTCAGGGGCGGCCCGATGCAATGGGAGGTCACCACTTGTCCCGGTGTACGACGATAAAACCGTCAGACGTCGGGTGGTAACCTACCACCACAATCAGGCGTGCGATGTGAATAAGGACCGTCAGATCTGGGGGATGCGATCTGACGATGGACAGAAAAGGGATATGTGCGAGGTTTAGTAAAGGCGCACGTGTGTTAAAGGCTTAATATTTCGCGGCACTGTGGGTTTTAACTTTAGAAAAATGGGCGAACTGTGTTATTGCGCGGTGGAAATATATCAAACAAACATTAATAGTTTTCACAGAAGACTACGCGGGGAGGGTTATTAGCCTTGTGAAAGGGTTTTGTTAGTGTTTGGAAGGGGTCCAGACACTTGGGAGTGGAAATGTTTTGCAGAGGGAGGGTTCTTACTAAAGTCCAGGTGACTTAGTAATTCCCAGTGAGGTATTTATGGTTATATTTCAATGAGGGGGAGGGGATATTTACATAAGGGGATTATCTACATAGTTTTAGTATGGGGATAGGGAAAATATAGGGAGTTAAATAATAGTGTCAGTAATTAATATGGATATGACAAGAAAGCGCTAAGCTTCAGAGATCTTAGGCTTCAAAGGGGAGATAGAACCTTATAGAGAAAGTATGGATCGTCTTTGAGTGAAGCAGATCTTCACCCAGGCTAGTGACATGAAAAATGATGAAACTAAGAGATATCAAGCAGATCTTCACCTCTTTTTGGGGAAATTAGTTAATGATTTGGGGGAGATGGAGAAAGGGAAGTTAGTTATGCCTGTTTTGAGCTCTCTCACATAAAACTGCCTGGTGATTGTGCCCTGAGTAGAGATGACACCCTGAACAGATAGAATTGATCAGAAATGAAGATTCTGCAACTTCAAAACTACCTACCCAGCCTACTTACCTAACATTTTTTCTTCCTTTGGTTTGGGTGCGCTTAGACTTGCAGACCCATCATTTCAATTTTTTCTTTTAATGCCTTCCTATCTACAAACTACCCTTTTTTCTTCCAAGGGCCCAGATTAAGCAGTTGGGCTCCTTTGATTCTCTACCTATCTAAGAATCTGCCAAGATTAAGCTGTTTGGACAGATTTTCATTCTCTATATTCTAGAACAGGAAATTGGAACCTAGGGAGACCAAGATTAAGCTGTTTGGACCTCCCTTTAGCTGAAAATTCTACAAAATTGGAATGACTCTTCAAAATTGGAATGCAGTGGATGAACTTTGTGTATCCTTCTTTCCTTGGTGACTATTCAGCAAATATGGAGCATTGCAGCAGGCAAAGTATGACATATTTGGCCTGTAAAAATGTCAATCATGAAATATGAGTAACCTGCTGCAGCAGGAGGCTAACAGGATGAACAACATCATATAAAAACACAAAAATCACAAATAACAAAGCTCAATACACTATTTTTTGTTGAAGGAGTTCACCCCTCCTAGGCTACATCTCCTTAGTCCAACTTCATAGTGCGGGCCTTTGTATTACCTTCAATAGTGCTCAAATTGTTGTTACATGCGTCCAACGATCTTGGAACCTATTCCAATGAGTTTAAAACATTCAAATCTATCATAAATGGCTATTTTTTAACTCAATTTGGTTACTAGCTGCTTTGGGAATGGCCTCCAACACCTGGTGGCCCTAGGCTTCAAAAATCTTATAGTGATCCAAAACACCTATAGATGACCGCTTCTGCCTCTGCAACCTACTCCAATGAGTTCCCAACATTCCAACTAGCCAAAAATTGCTATTCATTTTTGAAATTTGGCTGAGAATTGAGTGAGTTATGCCTCAAACAATTTTTCCTACAAAACCTCCGCTAAATCTGGAGAACTGCTAGTTAAGTTCGCCAAGATTGGTGGTGGTTCCGGATTTGGTGGCTTTGCCATAAATTTCGCCAACTTAATTATAGGTTAATTAAATGCTAAATTGATTAGTGGCGCACTAATCTCGCTTAACAGTTGGCCCCTAGCTCCTGGTTTGGGTGCTTGGTCACATGGGGTGGGAGTTGGCCCTGTGGGGCTTTTTTTACCAAACTTTCAGAAGCTCTAACTTTTGCATACGATGTCAGTTTTTTGAACCGTTCATGGCATTGGAATCCTGGAGGTGAAATCTATCCATTCATTCAAGTCTAAAGCAATTCGGAGCACTTTCATTTTTTTAGCTAAAATACTAATCCCTGATCATTCCTCCCACTAGAAGCCTTTTGGACCTGAAAATCTCTCTGATCACTGATTATGTTGATGAGGGGGTTGTTCCTCATCCTTCCAGTCTTTATCCATTGAAATTTTCATAATTTCATCATTTGGAGCTTTTCATAAAAAGTCAAAAATTTCCTTGATTCCGACAACCATCTATTGATATCTTTGGCACTGTCATGCTACAATATTTCTGAATTTGCAGAACAACAATCTAATTTTGCAGAAAACATCGTGTTCCTACCTTGGTCAACAATCAAAGGAAACTTAGAATCTTTCTCACCTTGGACTTTGTCTCTATGGTGATTTTTAGCTGCTTTTGCCTTGTACTTGAGTCGACTCTTGCCCAAGTTTCTTCACCATTGTAATGTGCCTTTTGGAAACCAACAATGAACATTTGTGAAACCCATGCCTTCTTTTCCAAGATACTTTTTCCTCTTCTCTTTGACCTTTCCAACTTCTTGCATCGACACCTTGTTTTCAATACCATTCAACACCAATGTGGGCTGCTACAAATGTTTTTCACATTCTCTCAAAGGAAACATGTTATCATTCTGAAATAAATCATTACAAATATAAGCATATTTACGAAAAGTATGATTCAAAACATCTCTTTGTTTGATCATCAACAATGTTAAATTCTGACTTGCATTCACTAGCCTCTTCATTTGCCCTGCATTAACTAAAGAAATGTTCAGTTTCTTGCTATGAGCTCTCATAATATACTTCACCCCATCTTTAAGAAAATGATATTTGTGCTCATATCGATGAAACACCTCTTTCCTATCATACAAATATGGACTTCTCAAGATAATTCTATAAATGTCAAGTGGAACCACGTCTAACTCAACTTCATCAACAAAGTTTTCAGTTATAGCACCTCTCTAATGCATTTCCTTGAAACCTGTAAATTGGCATCCTTAAGTATCCAACCCAAAGCGTATAGTTTATGATGTGGTACGATTTCAAGTTTAAGCTCTTTAACTATGTCTTCTAAAATCAGGTTTGCTTGTGATCCACTATCAAAGAGTGCATCAATTTTGGTATGACTTGAGATTACTCTGACAGTGAACAACTCTTCCCTTTTGTCTTCATTTGGAGTGTTCTTGTGACTATTTGAGGAGCTAGTACTTTCAAGATGTTGACCTTTCAAACCCATAGCTATAATTTTTGTCTCATCTCCTGAATCTTCCCCTAAGTCTTTTTCAGCAATAGCAACAGTTTTACCCTTCTCTTTGGGTTTCAATCTATCTAGTTTTATTTCTGGATGAAGTTGCCAACAATGGTCTTCATCATGGCCATTCTTTGAACAGTTTTTGCATGTGATTTTTTCCTTCTCTTTTTTTTATACTTGCATTATTTTTCCCTTCCATTTTCCTCCCTTCTCTTTTCCCTTACCCTCACTTTCACCTTTCTCCTCTATGTTTTGTTTTCCCCTTGCCTCAAGATGCGTGGCTTGCACACATACTTCATCTAAGTTGCTTGGGTTAAACATAAGGATAGTATGTTGCAAATAGGAATGTAAACCTCCAATATATTTCAAGAGTGTGTCTTGTGAATTTAGGTTTACTCCTAATAACAAAGCCTTTTTCCTAAACTCCTGTGTATTATCTTGGATTGTTTGGCCTTTAAGCTGCCTAAAGTTTTTCCAACTCATGATGGATTTTTTCACATAGGATAAAGGATAAAACTATCTTTTAATTGCAAAAACAAATTCAACCCAAGAAATGGATATCTTACCATGGATTCACATTTCCTCTTGAGTCTTTTCTTCCCACCAAACTAGTGCAGTTTCTTCTAGCCTTAGTGAAGCCAACTGGATCTTTATGTCATCTTTTTGAAGGTTCTGAATTTTGTAGTATACCTCCAACTGTCGAATCCAATTGTTAAACTTTTCTACATTCACTTCTCCATTGTACATGGGAAGTTCGAATTTTATGTCCAATTTTAGTAATGGAGTTTTTCCTTTTAGGGTTTTGGAATGAGGATGGGCAGTGGTTGTAGTGGAAGATGATGTTGCGTGAGATGGTGAATATGATGAGGAAAATGATGAGGATGGTGGAGATGGAGGTGGCTTTCGACCATTCCCTTTGGAATCCTTCTTTTCATCTTTTTTGTCCTTGAACTTTCTTCTCCATGTGGAGGTTTAGAACTCACTCCAACCATTCTGGTGTTCCTCTCTTCATAGAGGACTTTAACCATCTCAGTCAGAATATAGAAAGATTTCTTGAATTATTCCTCTTTTGAAGAGGGACCTTCATACTCTCTTTCTCCAGACACAATGGCTATGGATTCAGGCTCAGAAATTTGTACTGATTGTACCTCTTCAATCACTTCAGCCTCTTATGCAATATGTGCCTCTTCTATCTCAACTGATGGAAATGGAACTTGAGGTGATTCAGGTGTAACCTTGAGTGGTCCTTGTAAATGTGCCATGGCCCTAATAATCTCTTGCAGTCCTTGTTTGTGGCAATAGTGATTTTTGTTTAATACTTGTCACCAAATCATCATCCTCTCCACCTGAGTAACATCTTTCCCCAATTATTTTCCTGTTAAGACAACAATATTATTTTAGCTGTAAGCCACACAATAATAGAAGCAACGAACTTATTTCAGTTGTATAGATCACCTGTTGCAGTTGGAGACATTGAAACCCTCTCCCTTAATGCACTTTCCCTTCCACCGCGAAGGAACAGGGCCCATACCTTTATCACTGAAGCTGGCTGCTTCTAGCCAAATGCCTTCAAGATAAAATATTATTCTCACAAGTTATATGAATTTAAAAAAAAAAATAACTCTACAATCAAAACTGAACTTAACCAAATGGAGTTTCAAAAGACTAATATACCTGTACCTAGAAACCCTTTTATGACATCAGCACTAGAAGATTTTGGTTCTCTGTAAGAAGAGCCCGCCATGGCCAAGTATTTTTCTAAGTAGTCCCATGAGTGCATTGTTTGAAGGTTTAACACTGGATCAAGGAATATTGATAATACTCCTGCTTTCCCTTCTAAATCGTGGATATTTATTTATCAGAATAGGAACATGGGGGCTTACTCATTAACAACAACACTGGTTAACGAGACATACCAACTAATGCAGTCGCTTGTTCTTTGGATAATACTACAATGAATCCATTAAAGGCATAAGTATAGCTACGCACCAGAGATTGCTCTGCGTGTCTCAGACTGCAAAGGTTCAAATACCCCCCAATGCACACATAAATATAATAATAAAGCTAAATTTCGATTAATAATAATAATGGGTCAACTGGAAACGTATATTATTATAATAATAATAAAACTACATTTCGATTAAAAATGAATACTGTAGATAAAACTCGAGAAACCTATTCCCCAAATTCAATTCGCCATATAAATAGGCAAATATAAAATCAATTAATAGCCACACCTATGAAATTTTGAAATTTGAATATTTCATAATTTCATACCTTTCGAGAACAGACGAAATAACCTGTAGATGACTGGTTACAAGCTCTTGTCTATTATTGTGGAGTAAACTCCCCATGTATACATTGTGCACCTGCATGCAAATCAGTGAAATTAGCGACATTAATTTGAATTAATCTTGCAGAAAAATTAGAATTAGTTTGAAGAAATTAAGATTCCGCACCTTTCCATCGTCAACAATGGCGAGGCCAAACAATAGAGTGCATAGAAAAACCAATGCAAAATAAAGCTTGAACGCCATCACTAATATTTCTCACTATTATCCACTTTAGTCTACTGAATCTGAACGGTCTGTTGTAACACCTTAGTGGAGGGCGGAGCTTTATTTAATCTGATGAGCAGAGTGAGTGGTGTCTATAGTGGATTTGATGATGGCCACTTATGATTTAGATTCGTGAAAATCCTTGAAGCGCCAATGTTGAATGAACGTGCTTATCGTGTTAAAAAAAAAGTCGCAATTACATCATAAACTTGAGAATACATGAAATGCGGAGAATAAATTACACAAAAAGTATGTCTACATGTTTACTGTCTGCCTTTGTTTTATTGGTGCATGCTTTAACAGTGGAGTCCAATATCTCTCCCAATGGGAAAAACTCTCTCTTCTCACTGTTGATTTCTTTAGTGGGCTCTCAATAGTTTGTTCCTCAGCTTCTAGTTGCTACACCTTGATAGGACTCCACCCATCCATATTAATGCATTGATGCTAGTTTCAGCCACCAATGTTGTAATCAATGGCACATGATCATTTAGTGTACTACATAGTTAGGTATGGTGAATTAAAATTATCTTTCAATACAGATTTTCATATATTTTTAGTCCATAATATAGATTCTTTTTGTTCAAGTATAATGGTAGTATTCATTTAATTTTTTTATAAATTATGGTGGCACGAGGGGAGGAGCCAGACCCACCTAGGGTGAATATATGTTCCCCTCCCAAGCATCTGTGTCAAATTAGATTTTGATTAAATGTTTATTTCATTATTTTATTTTGTTCTCTTATTTGAAATATTATAAATGTGTATGCAAGTTCCTTCATTTTCTCAGTTCTCCACTCCTCCCTTCACATCATTCACCACCATGCATTATTCAACCACCAATTATCCACTTGATGGTACTGAACTTTCCAACATTCAGGGGATCTCCCTGATATGAAATCCTAATTATACCTCACACCATTTGGTGTAAGAGTCCCATCCGGTATAAAGACCTGGTTGCTGAATCCTTAAAGATTTGATTTGGCTCTAACTATCTACAAGAGAGAGGAATGCAATGGTACCTTTGAAAATCAATAAGGTGCGCCTGTTGAATGTTCAGTTGTAAATGTGTCAAGGTTCTTCTACCGTGAAGAGAGGAGAAAAGTGAGCCTCTAGGAGAGAGGTAGTAGTACCACCCAATAAGAGACACACATGATCCAGAAGGATCCGTCTAACATCTAGCGGAATAATCCACAAAGGATGTGACAGTCATTACAAATAACAAATGAAGAAAGGTTTGTCTAATATCCTACGGAATAGTCCACAAGGATGGGACAACAATAACAACCATTACAACACATTCTCAATAACATAAGTACTAAACAACCGAAATATTTCAACTATCTTAGCACATGTGAAAGCAAACATGAACTACACACATCCGTAGAATAGTCTTAGAAACATTCATAATCCATGCAGGAAGAACATGTTGGCCTTGAAGGCTTGTGTTATTAATTAAAAGTTCCAAGACACGTGTTTACAATGTACATCACTAGCTCCAATAGTGAGGCATTGGAGCCACTCCTTGCTCCCCAAAGAACTAATGTATCTCTCTAATGCTTTTCTTAATTCAATAGCTTGTGTGCTTAGTTACAAGTGTGTCTTTCAACAAGCTTTCCTCCTTCATCTCTTTTTTCATCATCTTTCTATGTTGTGATAGGATACCTATATCTGCAATTCACTCATGACGAGATGACATTTGTCTGAAAACCTCCTAGTTTGAGATAATGCATTTTGATCCATTAACTGAGCCGGAACCAGGTGACAGGTTGGGAGATAGGGCTCAGTTACTACGCAGTGCACAGTTCCAACAATCATGGGTGAGGCTTGAGCTCTGAGACTGCGCAGTGTGTAGTTGAGGCAAGACTAAAGGACAAGACTATGCAATTTTGAGAGCCAGTGGGACACGCTGAGGGGATGAGCTTGAGAGGACAAACGGTGTAGTTTTGGGAGGAACATGAGGCAAGGCCACTACGCAATTGTGTAGTTTAGAGGCTCAGGGGATGATCTTGAGGCTTGTGATTGTGTAGTGCACAGTGAAATTCGAGCCGGGAGGAATGATTGCGCAATTCTAGAGGCCAAGGCCGAAGCTTGACCACAGTAACTACGCAGTGCAACAGTCCTAGGAGGTAGGAACTACACATTGCGCAATGTCAAGGGAAAGGTCTCAGTTAGAGGGTTGGAACTGCGTAATGCGTAGTTCAGTGAGGTCGGGTGATGCTAAGTTCCTTAGTCGGGAAGCCTTCTAAAAAATGGCTGTGTAAGATGATCAGTTAGACTGATACGAACGGTGATAAGATCGACTATGATCTCACACTTAGAATACTTGATGACACAACAACATAGTTAAACCAAGACACAAGAACAATGTATTTCCCTCTGTGTGACCACTTTATCACCATTACATCAAGTGCGACACTTAAGATAAACTTTGGGACGACCTTGACAACATTTAAGTGATAGTGCTCAAAATTTGTGAATAAGCATGACAGATGCTTACATAGTTAGAAAAACTCATATACACATAGATAGGCCCTTGAAACCATCAGAATAGGATTTTACACATCGTGTGACCACCAAATCTTGTTGAAATTCAACAGTTAACCCAACTTGCAAAATGGATCAAACTAATTCAAGAAATATCATGAAATTGTTTTCGGTGTTTGCGACAATAGGAAGCAAGACCAAGGAAGGCTTCGAAATTGAGTGCAAGACAAAATTTTGTAGGGTGTTGTAGCAACTAAAACACTTAGCCACACACTGGTAGAATTACAACTTCTCTATCTTGGTTAACTTCTTTTGTGTAGGGCCTTAGTTCTTCGTGGAGTATTGATTCATCATCAAGATTAGTTTGGTCTTCCCACTTACCCCATGAATAGACATGGTCCCCTTTGTGCCTTCATGGCTGAACATAGCATAAGGTTCAACGATATCACAGTGTTTCAAGTTGGGAAGGGTAGTGTATCTCGTGAGTTTAAGATTTTCATAGTATAATTTTTCATCTTTGGTGTTGCTTTGTTACCTGCAGGCCTAGACAGTACCCTAGTGGAGTCATGCAGGAACAAAAACATTTCTCTGAGGCCAGTGAGTCTGGAAAGTACCCCTAATGGAGTTGCATGCTTAACCTCTCTGTGGAGGAAGATTTTCTCTTCTTTCACATTTATTTATTTATTTTAAAGAGGATTGTGCATCGACACTTATTTATTTTGTGGCAGAAGAGGGATCCCAACTTATTGAGAGAATAAGAGGTTGTTCCTTTGGAGAATCATATAGAGACCTCTGACTTAGGTTTGTTCATTTATATTTTTTCCCCTTCTCCTCTTCTACTAATTGGATAAGAATCAAAGCACTAAAACACAAAACCAATTATGGGCATAAGGTTTCTCGAATAGAAATAGGTTCATGGTTGGACCAAAACTCTCCTTACAGACAGATCGTATTTTCTGTCGGAACTTTATTAGCCAAAAGATATAACCAACACAAGGAATATGGACAAAAGGTTAGCCAAATGTTGAAGTGTCACAAAATTCTTTAGAGTTCTGCCACATGCATACTAAGAATCCACAATGTGTTCATGCACAACACTCATTGACACGACAAAAACAAAATAAAATTCAAACAAAGAAGAAAGAAAAGACTATGTATGTAGTGTAGGGCACAACCACAGATCTTCACTGGAAGCAGTGTTTTAATTCTTTGCCAGTGACAGGGAGATAGTCAATCTTCCTATGAAGTGATTGAAGATGATAAATGTGTTGGCCAAGATTTTCATGGACAATGAATGGTCCAATCCACAGGGACTAAAAATTAGTGGGTTTTCCTTTGTACTCGTGGGTTTTTTCCCACTTCAAGGCTAAGTCACCCACACTAAAGTTGTTCTTCCCTGTAGACTTCTTGTCGAAGCACCTCTTGATATAATTCTAATGAAGTTGAATTTTTTCTTTTGCTTTCAACTTTTCTTCTTGTAATTTGAGGAGGGTTTCCATCCTATGTTGCATTAATAAGCATGGATTGCCTTGGGATTCTTGCGAAAGTTTGTACGCAAACAAGTAGATGTTGGGTGGGAAGATGGCTTCTTTTCCATATACTAGGAAGTAAGGGGAGGTGTTCAAAGAGGGCTTTGGCGTGACTTAGTCAGCCTATAAATCATTTACCAAATCAAAGTACAATTTTTGATGCTCAAAGAATATGGTATTTTTGATGACGTGAATTAGGTTCTTATTTGTGGATTCATCAAGCCCATTACCTTGTGGATAATAATTAGCTAAATGTTTCAATATAATACCATTTTCCAATGCAAAATTGTAAATTATTAACGATGAAAAGTATGATTTATTCTCAAAAACATGTGAAGTAGGAATGTTGAACCTAGAAATAATGTTTTGCTGAAGGAAATATATGACTTCCTCATCATTCACCTATTTGAGAGGAACGACTTATGCCCACCATGTGAAATAATATGTAGCAGTGAGAATATAACAGTGCTACTTCAATCAATGCAGAAATATTTCTCCAATAATATCCAAGCCCCACTGTTGAAAAGGTTATTCCACTCCAATGGGTTGCAATGGGGCAGCTGACTTCTTGTTTCTGTTGGCACACTGATCACAAATTGAACACTTGTGGGCATAAACATGAGCATCTTTGAATAATGTAGGCCAGTAAAAGTTAGCCTACATGACTTTATGAATTGTTTTTTTACCCACAAAATGTCCCTTGGCTGGTCTGTCATGGAGATCATGGAGTACTTTCTCTGAATCATGTGCTTCTAAACACTTAATCAATACTCCATTATGGTGCTTTCTGAAAAGCACCAAATGCACTAATCGGTAAGATAATGCTTTGATTCTGAGTGTCATGTTTTTCCATGTGGATAGATGGGAGGGATCATTGTTGTTCTCAAGGTATTGGTGCACATTCGTGTACCAAGAATTCATGACAGTAGTGGAGGAAGATCACTTGACATTGTACATTTTGATTTCTTGCTCCCAACTTGAGAGATCTTCTTCTTCCTTTGCATCCACTTCTTCTGATGTTAGTTGACATAGACCATGGCCCTTGATTGTGTGAACTGGTTTGAATTCTAAGTCATATTCCTATAGATCAGTCATCCATTTCACTCTCCTCTCACCCAACTCTTGTTTTACAAACAATGATCTGACTACTGGGTGGGGAACAAAGATAATACAATGATTTTTTAGAGGATAGGGTTGAAAATGCTTCACATCCATGTATATTGCATAATATTGCTTTTCAAGGGTGGGATAATTGAATTAAGGTCCTTGAAGACTTGCACTCATGAAATATATAGGCCACTCATTATTTTGGTCATCCTTTTGTGTGACAACAATGACAAGAGAAGTGTCAGAAGAAAAGGTGTAGAGAAAGAAATCTTTGTTGAAGTTTGGGTTTATAATGTAAGTGCTTATGCGATAGCTTGTTTGATATGGGAAAACACGTCCTTTTCCCTTCTATCCCATATGTATACTACATCGTTCTTTATCATCTCCTGTATTAGTTTAACAATATGAGCGTAATTGGAAATGAACTTGGAGAGGAAATTAATTTTCCCCATAAAGGACTGCATAAATTTTTTATTCACTGGGAAGGGAATCTGTGTGATTGCTTTGACCCTCTACAAGTCAACTTTAATCCCACCCTTAGCAATGATGTGGCCTAAGAGGTTACCCTCAGACACTACAAAGATACTCTTCTTGGGATTAAGAGATATCCAGTTCTTGCGACATCAATCGAGAATTTTCTTCAAGTGGCATATGTGATCTGATCTCAATTTGGAAAACACTGTAACATCATCATGATAGACGACTTCACTCTTTCCAATCAATCTATTAACGTGATGTCCATGGAACGTTGAAATTTAGCACCAAAGTTAATCAACCCAAACGACATTCGCTTGAATGTGAACGTGCCCCACTTCATGCAAAAGGTTGTTTTAAGTCTGTCAGGCTCTAAGAGCAGAACCTGCTTATATCCTGAATATCCATCCAAGAGAGAAAATATTTATGACCCCTATATTGTTTTCAATATCTACTCCATAGACAACGTAGGGTAATTATCTTTGCTCGAGGTGTGGTTAACGGTTAAGATTTCGGAAATCAACACATAAGCGGATTTCCCTAGACTTCTTTCTTACCACGACCAAGTTTGATACCCAGGTGGAGTGTCGCACTTTGTATATGATCCGAGAATCTAACAATCCTTAACTCCTTTTGAATGAGGGGTTCAAGTGTCGGATGTACCTTCTGTAGATTTTGTTGAACTAGCTTGGCTCCTTCTTTTATCTGAATCATGTGTTGGATAATTCGCATGTCATAAGCTTTCAACTCTTCGTACGTCCATGTGAATACATCTTAGTATTGCCTGAACAAGCAGATAAAGGATTGCCTCTCTTTTGGTGTACAACAAGTACCAAGATTGAAAAATTTCGGATCCTTTTTCGTTCCCAAACTGAACTGCTTGTGTGACAACGTGGAACTATGGGTTTTAGCATTAACAGGTTCCCATAAGAGGTTTTGTATGTCATACATATTTTCTAGTGATACAATGTCTTTTTCCATGAGATTGCCTTTGCTTGAGCTAGCTGTATCTTGCAAGGTCCTTTCATGCTCATCTTCATCAATTATTGCATCCTTGAAAACATCAACATTTGTCATGAATTGCAGCATATGTTTGTAATCATTGAAAACGTGTGAATTAACGATATTATCAGGAATGGATGACTTATAAATAATTTCAACAGAAAAACTTCCCCTTAACGGTGACAACCTAGCAGCAACATTTTCCAATGCATTTGCACCAGCGTTACGCATTCTAGGAAAAACAATAATATTAAAATATTGGAATCGTGAAATCAAATGCCATACCTCTTTTTGATAGCTTTTAAGAAGAGGTGACACATAATGTATGGTATTTGGTCCTTGTCACACCATAATTTCTGAGTCACCTACTTCATTTAGGATGGTAATTTTGAGGGAAATGGCTCTTTGCAAACCCAAGATAAGCGCCTCGTATTTTGCAGTGTTGTTTGTGCACTTAAATTCCAAGTGGCTAGATATCATATGTTTTCTCTATAGCGAGTCTATTAAAACGCAACCAGATCCAGAGCCCTCTTGCATTTTGGAACCATCAAAGTACAAATTCCACATATCATATATACAAGGACTGGGAACTACACTACTAATATTATTACTATCACTAATTGTACAAATGCCATTTCACCGGTTGAAATAGGAAGGAGCTCCAACTGTTTATCTAGTGGGACTGGGGATGTTTGTGCAATATAACACCCCATTTGGGTTTCTAGGAAGCAAATGCCAAAGATAAGTTATGTGAAAACCACAGGTTCATTCTGTCCATTTAAGGGAGTGACAATATGTTTCTTGTATATCTCTGAATTCACCTGAATATGATTATTTCTAACTTATATAGAAGCCATAAATGTGACCAATCCGTAGCAAAGTACTCTTGTAGCTTGTTGGTCCAATCTTTGTTCAACAACACTTATGCTTATGGAATTTCCACAATTACTACAGTGATACATTCGTGTACTTTCTCATCGCATGATAAACAAACAATCACATCTCTGAGTTCACCAACTACATGGACAAGAGTTTTGTCCAGCTGAATTATTTGTGCATTTTTTTTGTCCCATTTCGTGTTGTTTTTCTTGGCGATAGATAATGACATTACATTCACCAATGCACTGGAATCAACCAAGCAATTGTGTACATTGAAATTGAATATTTCATAAGTTAACAGAAAAGGAGGGCAGAGTGTATTTGCATCCAAGGTTAAAGCATTAAGTACACATTCGAGGGAACCAGAGGATGTACCAAATCCCTTGTCAGAAGAAGAATCAACACCTGAGGTGGACTGCCCAAGTGCACGTAAAAGGATGTCCCGCTAGCTCGTGATATTTTTTAGTTCAAACATTGATATATTCGTACAAACCTTATTCATGTCGCCAACTATGTTGTGATCTACAACGGGAAGGATTGTCAAAGTGTTAGGGGGCGTGACTTGGTTTGTGACTTCTATAATGTTGGTCTTACTCTTAATACCTACGGGAGAACTTTCCGTTATAACTTCATTAGCAGACTTGATTTGAGTGTTATGTGCTAACATGACAGGTGGATTGATGTTTCTTAACAGGTTTTATTTTATTTTCTGCTTCGTCAACTCTGGTCTAGTGGCCAACCCTTGGCTTCTCATATGGCACCGGTTGGTTTGCTTCTAGGTCAGACCATCACTCAAAGGTTTTTTTTCGGTCATACACTTTTGGGTTGTGGGTATGCAATTGAACATGTTTATTGTGTACCCCACACTCGGAGTCTCTTCAATTACATCAACTTATGCCTTTTCCTTTTCAGCCTCGATCTACTCCTTAGCGATTACCACATCAACAAGATGCTTATCAAGAATTCTCATGGCATGATTACATTGTGGGCATGTTTTTTCGGAATGATATTCTTGATGATATGAAAAATATTGGTCTATGCTCATGCTTTCAATATTCAATACAACATTTGATCTCTATGCAGACTTAGCCAATTGGTTGATGCTATTGCCAAAATTTGCAGTCCTTATAAACATGTTGGACTTATGAGGCTTGCGTCTAATAGTGGTCTTTCTTGACCTTTGTTTCAGTTTTGCCAACTCATTCGATAGAGCCTTGAAAGTATGGGTCAAGCTCTAAATATCAATAATTTCTTTCTCTTTAGCCTTGCTCACAGAGACATGTGACCTTTTACCCATTTCTTTGGAGTCTTTGGTTGGTTCATCATCTACAATGACTCCATTCATGCATAAGTCTTTTTCAACCTTGATTTCCTCTTCATATTTTTTTTTGAAAGTTTGTTTCGCGGTTCTCTTTACAAACTATGCAATGCTGACCGGTAAGGTAAAAGTGTAATAATCAATGATGATGGATTCATGAGTTTTAGTGTTTGTTGAGAACTTATTCAGAATACGTTAAACCACTCATTAAAATCTTTCACTTTTTCCTTTTGATCCATCTTGAGACTGCCCAACTCTTTCAATAACATGGCGGGGGTCTTGTCATCAACAAATTTCTCAAGGAAAATTTTCTTAAACCCCCTCTAGTTCTAGATGGAAGACTATGATACAACACAACTTCTCTACCATTTATGGTACATGTAAACAATATACATGCAACATCATCATAGTGTACCTCAAGTGCTGGCAGATGTAGGTAGAAGTTGTCTAGATGATCATTCGCCTTTACTACTCTATCAGGGTCATACTTCGTTAAGATATTTTCTGGATGCCTTGGAATCTTGTGTAACACACATGGTAGTGCAAGTGGGCTCTGAGACATCCAATCCAGATCTTGGTCTATCATGTCTTCATTTTTGCCTTCCCCATCTTCTTTAGAATCGGATTGGTCTTCTTCTTCTTCTTCTTCTTCTCTACCCAACCCATAAAAAGTATCGTCTAAGAGCCCTATGTTATCACCATCACCACCGTTGAAGGTTGGAGTTTGTTCTATTTTTTCTATGTTTTATTTAGATTTTGCTAACACTTTAAGGGTGGCGAGAACCAACTCTTCAACTTTTGAAACCACTATCCCAGTAGGGGTGGTTTGGTTCTTCTTTGGAAAATATGGAAGAGTTTCTATTCTAGGTATCAATCCAATAGCTCTTGCAAAATTTTGGGTGATGGGGCGGATGGCCCGGAGTTGTTCGTATGTGAGTTCATAAGGTTGTGTAGTCTCAGGCTGAGAAGAATTACCAACTTCAGGAATACGTGTAGGGGAGTTGTTGGGAATGTTACTACCTTGACCAGAGGAAGTAAGATTGGGGTCAGTGGGGTTATCAGCCATAAAAGTTTGGTTTCCTTCCTTTTAGCACCAGAAATGTTGATGGTGCTAGACCTGCCAACATTTAGGGGATATCCCCAACATGAAGTACCAATTAGACCTCACACCATTTTGGGTAGGAGTCCCATCTATTATAAAGGCCCGGTTTCTGAATCCTTAAATATTTTCCTTGGCTCTAACTGTCAACAAGAGATAAGGATGCAATGGTGCCTTCGAAAAGTAAGAAGGTGTTCATGGCGAGTGTTTAGGTATAAATGTGTCAAGGTTCTTCTACTATGGAGAGAGAAGAAAAGTGAGCCCCTAAGAGAGAGGTAGTAGTACCACCTAACAAGATATGCACATGAACTCGAAGCATCCATCTAACATCTAGCGAAATAGTCCATAAAGGATGCGACGGTCGTTACAACCAAAAAATGAAGAAATGTCTATCTAATAGATTTCATAATAGTCCACAAGGATGGGACAACAATAATAACCATTAAAACACATTATCAATAAGATAAGTACTAAAACAACTGAAATAGTTCAACCATCTTAACACATGTGAAATCAAACTTGAAGTAGAAACATTCGTAGAATATTCTTACAAACATTTATAATCCATTTATGAAGAATGTGTTGGCCTTCAAGGCTTATGTTATTAAGTAAAATTTCCAAGACACATATTTACAATTTAGATCACTAGCTCCAGCAGTGGAGCATTGGAGCCACTGCTTGCTACCCAAAGAATTAGTTTATCTCTCTAATGCTTTGCGGGAATAGTCAAGGTGAAAAGTCCTTTTCACATATAATAAGGGAGTATATATAAGCAAGAGGTGATGCTTCCCCTTCCTTGTGACTCTTTGACTACCCTCATGATTGTTTGACTTCCTATGACTTTTCAACTTTACACGACTCTTTTTATTCCACACATGTCCATTGGACTTTCACTTTACAATACATTTCTAAAACATGTGTTACATTTTTGGCCACAAAGTGTGCAATGTGACTACTCATGACATGACATGACATGAAACTGATGACATGGACTACATGATGATGTGGAAATGTCAAGCCATTTCTGTTGCTAAGTGCTAAGTGCTTTCTTATTCTTTCCACCTCCATATGACTTGGTGACAAGGAATCTTCAATGATCTTAAGTCTTGATTTGTGATCACAAATTGATGTCCCTTTTTCTTTTCTTAATTGATTAGCTTGTGTGTTCATCTACAAGTGTGTATTTCGACAATCTTCGCTCCTTCATCTCCATCTTCATCATCTTTCCATGGTGTGATAGAGTACCTATATCTACAATTCACTCATGACGAGACAACATCAGTTCGAAAACCCCCTAGTCTAAGATAGTGCATTTTGATCCATTAACTGAGCCAGGACCAGGTGACAGGTTGGGAGAGAGGGCTCAGTGACTGCGCAATGCACAATTCCAATAGTCAGGGGTGAGGCTTGAGCTTTGTGACTGCACAGTGTACAACTCAAGCAGGATTAAAGGACAAGATTGTGCAATTTTGAGAGCTAATGAGACAGGATGAGGGATGAGCTTGAGAGGACACACTGCGATGTTATGGGAGGCACAATTGGTAGGGCTACCATGAAATTGTGTAGTTCATAGGCTCAGGGGATGAGCTTGAGGCTTGTGATTGCATAGTGCACAATGAAATCCAAGATGGGAAGAATGATTCCACAATTCTAGAGGCCAAGGTGGGAGCTTGAGCACAGGAACTGCGCAGTGCAACAATCCTGGGAGACAGGAACTACACATTATGCAGTGTCATGAGAATATTGTTTCTTTGTCCATCTCCAACGAAATGGAGCATGCCCCAAAAGAAGAAAATTCAAGCTCATTCTTCTAGTAAGACGAGAAATATCAACTTCTAGAATCCAAATGATGGTGGTGAGGGCTGAAGTGGTCAATGAGTGACCGATGCAACTCATTTTTTATATATGACATCATATTATTGCATATGATTGTATTTGGGATGGAGATATCCTTTGTATATTAGATTTATTTTCTATATAGGTCACCTACGATATCCCTTAGCTTAATGATTTGATTGTATTTAAATGTGCACATGTTTATTTTTTTATTTAGTATGCTACAATGAAAGACAAATGAATATTTTAATTATCAATAGTTATTACTGATGATAGCTGGTTGTAAAGTTGTAATTATGTTTTATTTTGTGAATAAAGAAAACATGGGGATTTAATGATTGAGTATATATGGTTGAAAGAGAAAAAGGTTGCAATTTAATTATGAAAAAGTTATTATTATTATTATTATTATTATCCATCAATAAGTCCTAGGCATCTAATTTGGGTGATTAGATTTAATTAAGAAATTATGATATTGGCCAATTAAATGTTTCCTAGAAGTTAGGAAATTGTCGTCAAGGGCGGGAAATAAAATCTCATTAAGGAGAGAATAACTACCTGCCACCTATTGATAAGGTGGAGGCAATTATTAACCACCAAAAGAGTGATATATGGATAATATCTATGTTTTTAGTTGCTTTTGTCTCATTATTTTTAGAGAAGACATGTTAGGTCCCTATACTACTAGTGTAACCCCTTTTTGTTATTAGTACAACCCCCTTATTATATTGTTGTGCCCATGCAGTTCCCATATTGTTATTATTGTGCCCCATAGAAGCCCACTATTGTTATTATTGTGCCCTTACATTATTATTCTTATGTCGACTCTGATTATATTATGACCCCTTATACTCCTATATATAGAAAGGAGGTCTTGTCATTTGTATCATCCAAGAATTGTCATTTGTGTAATGTAAATGAGGTTTCCTCCTCGAAGTGCCTAAATTCTAAGGCGTTGATCCATCTTTTATATCTTTTGTGAGCTGGTCTCTTAACATTTGGTATCAGAGCTTTGGATTCTAGGGTTTTGCTGCTCCAAACAAGCCATCGTGGCATTTTCTCTATAAATATTTTTCTACGACGTTTCATAAGAAAAAAAAAACCATTTGAGATGAAATCACATTGAACCTTGAGTTTGAATTGTAGATATTTTCACGCTATACTTTCAGAGAATCTATGATCTGAGGAAGTTAGGGTTTTTGCAAGATCTAAAATTTCATCTAAAATAGGTCATCGTGGAATTTTCACTATACCATTTTCGCTATGAAGTTTCAGAAGCTGAAAAGAAAACCCATTTGAGAATAATTGGTCTGAACCTTGGGTCCAAATTTTAGATCTTGCCTCGCTAGATTTTCAGATATATGATATGAGGAAGTTAGGGTTTTTTCAGACTCCCAAATTACATCTTAAACAGGTGACCTTGGGAAAAGCATCATAACTTTCTCTCTGAGCATCAAATTTAAATTTTGTAAGAATTTGCAGAAATAAGACGTATTGTGTTTTGTTTGGGTATAATTTTCAGAACCTAAGGTTGAAACAGTGACACGTGGTGCATAGTACAAGTTTACTCTACTCAACTAGCCTATAATTAGGTCATCGCGGGAGATTGAGAATAAATCTTTCTTCGGGAATCTAATTGCGTTCAAACTTGTGTAGTTAGAAACAAGACTCAGAGGGCTATTACAGATCAAAATTTCAGAACTTAAAGAGACGAAATTACAGAGTTACAGTCGTTTCAAGATCAAGCTCCTAAAATCAAGAAAGAACTAGATGAGGAAGTTTGATGACAAGGATCCTGTAAATTCGATACAACAGATGGACAAATATTTTGATCTACATGGTGTACCACTGTTACAGAAGGTACGTATTACATTTAATTATTTAGAATTGAATCAATTTTTATGGTATAAATGGCTTTGTTCTCATAAACCACTTGTCATGTGGTCAATTTTCATGGAGGAAATGATAGCACATTATGAGGATACCAAGAGAAACACCTTCTTTAGCCAATTGATAAATCTCAAACAAAAGTATTCAATGGCAGAGCACATTGTGGACTTTCAAAAATTGAATATAAGGGAAAATGATATTCCATAGAAGCAGAGGATTGATGTCTCCATAGGGACTTTAAAGGATAACCTTCAACATGAGGTTTGTCTTTGGGAACCTAATTCATTGGAGACGGAATTCAGGTCGGCAAAAAAAGTGGAAAGAAAAATTATGGAAACAAGGAAATCTACCCCTCATAACTACAAATATGGAAGTGTTGTTTCTCCTAGCCTTCCACAACCTACAAGGTTGACACCACAATAATTGGAAGAAAAAAGAGCAAAAGGGATTTGCTACAATTGTGATAAAAAATACGTTAAAGGTCATAAGTGTGCTAAGAAGAAATTAGTTTACATTGATTATGAAGAGGAGGAAGAAAAGAATCAAGAAACATCAAAAGAAGAGGATATACACCAGGAACCAACCCCAGAGAAAGAAGAAATGAATCTAACCATATATTGTAAATCATTGGCAAGAAACACCACTCCTTAAACACTCAAGATAGAAGGACATATCAAGAAGAAAAAGGTTCAAGAAGTGAAAGATCACATAGAGAAAGAAGAAATGAATCCTAGCATATCCTGTAATACATTGGCCAGAATTACCACTCCTCAAACTATCAAGATAGAAGGACATATCAAGAAGAAAAATGTTCAAGAGGTGAAATATCACATCAAGCATCAAGAAATGAATCCGACCATATCTTGTAATGAATTGGAAGAACTTACCACTCCTCAAAATCTCAAGATAGAAGGACATATCAAGAAGAAAAATATTCAAACAGTGAAATGTCACATTGAGAATCAACAAGTTCTCCAACTTTTAAAGGATTTCGGCACTTTGGTGTAGAATCGAATGGAACAACAGGTAGATCAGCATCGCACTGAAAAAGTTTTGATGTAGGCGATTGGGTATTTTTGTGGCTACATCTCAAGCAAGCTATTTATGAGAAGGAAATGTTGGTGATACTACATGCACTTAAGAAATGGCGACCTTACCTAATGGGAAGACACTTCAAGATAAAAATGGATCATGATATTCTTAAATACTTTTTAGAACAAAGATTATCTTTAGAAGAAAAAAAAAATTTGTTACAAATATGTTAGGTTATGACTTTAAAATCATCTACAAAAAAGGGAAGCAAATTGTTGTTGCAGATGCACTCTCAAGAAAGGATGAGGATGTGCAAGCATTGTTTTGTTCTATTTCAATTATCCAACCAGATTGGATAAATAAAGCAAGGGATGAATGGAAGAAGGACGAAGAAGGAAAAATCATATTGGAGCCTGGAGTGGTCACAGAAACAAGAACCCGATAACTACAAAATTGATCAATTTCAGAGTATCTCATCAAGTGGAAGAACTTACCTGCTGAAGATTTCACATGGGAGGACAAGAATTTTATATAGAAGCATCAAGAATTACTCAAGCGTTGAGGACAACACTTTTTGAAGAAGAGAGCCATGTTAGGTCCCTGTACTCCCAGTGTAACCCCTTATTGTTATTAATACAACCCCCTTATTATATTGTTGTGCCCATGTAGTCCCCATATTGTTATTATTGTGCCCTTACATTATTATTGTTATGTCGGCTCTGATTATATTATGACCCCTTAGACTCCTATATATAGAAAAGAGGTCTTGTCATTTGTATCATCCAAGAATTGTCATTTGTGTAATGTAAAGGAGGTTTCCCCCTCGAAGAGGCTGAATTCTAAGGCATTGATCTATATTTTCTATCTTTTTGTGAGTTGGTTTCCTAACAATTGGAGAGACTAAAGAGAAGCAAGAATTAACATGCAAAAGAAGAATTGCATGCCTAGTTGCTTGGGGTACAAGCAGTTTGTTGAGTCAAGTTTGGGAAGAGCCAAGTATTTAGCTATCAATTTCTGAGATATTTTTTCAATTTGGTGTTTCTTATTTTATTGTTTATTTATTTGTTCATAGAAGAAATTTGTTTAGTATTATTCTTTTTTTTCAAAACTAATTAACATTGTTATGTGTAATGAATAAAAGATATTGTAGAAAAATTTAATTTCTGAAAGTACATGGTCAAAGAAGAAGTTATGTTTATTTTTCTACAGTTTAGTTTTTAAAATAAATGGAAAAGTAGGAAAAGGAAATGTCTAGAATGTTATTATTGTAACTTATAAACAGAAAATATTATAATTGTATACTAGTTATATGAAGTTTAGATTCCATGATAAAGTAAGAGTGTACAATACAAGATTGGTTGGTGTTAAAGAATATATGATTAGAAAGAATAACTCTTTGTCGTGCAAAAAAGTTATTCTCATTACAAATTATAAGAATGATATTAGCATTTATATATAATATATATGTGTTGGACACACATGGAATATGAGTAGACATGAGTGATAAAATAGTGAAATTCATTTACTATTAACATAGATGTACATTTACAATACATTCTTGTGACTGTTGGATTCATCTGACAACGTCTCTTAGATTCCCTTTGATTGCCCAACTTCCATACCTTAACACTTAGCGGATTAGGTGTTCAACATCCACCCCCAACTATTCAAAAATTGATCGCTTTCTCGTCTAACCCTCAGAGCTCTTAGCTACACCCTTCCAGCCATCAAAAAAAAGTCTTGAACAATACATTAAACACAAAAAAATTGTTGAAGCCGATTTTAATGCTTTGTAGGAAAGTCCATTTATCTTGCTACCTTACTTTGCGATATCATTGATGATGTGTTGCTTGAAAATAGGTAGCTCTCAAATGGTAAATCCTGATGAACATGCAAATGCGTTGTCACCAAATTTAAGTGGTTTATTACTGGAAGCTCAAGTGATTGAGGAGATCACAACTTCATATTCAATGTTGGAGGCTACCTTAGAATAATTTGATGATAATGATGCATAGACAATGGGAAAGAGCTTACAGTCTTTAATTTAATGTTGCATACATAGTCAACGCTAAACGCAGACAGGGTACGTTGAAGACTATTGTTTCAATTCTTCCAATAGTGAGAATGTTTATAATTTCATCGCTGGACATAGACGGAGGTGGACAACTTCACCATTAATGATTGAAGTTGAAGGATTTGAATCTTCTGCTGCTACAGCTACGGAACACACTAAAATTTTATAACATCCTACTTCTCTTCATCAAAATATTGAAGTTGAAAGAGTCCCATTTTTGGAATCAATATTTGCAATATCTCCACAATCACTGGTTCACGAAGTTGAAGAAATATTGCCACCCAGATTAGTTAGTTCTCTAATAAGAGAATAAGATGAATTTTAGAGATCCTTGCCATCTACTGTCAATATCAGAGCTGCCAGATCTCCGCCACTAGTACCAAGAACGAGTAGAACATCTTCACATATGATGGTCAACAGAGTTGAAGAAAGAACATCAACGTGATTGGAGACTCCTCCAGCCAGACACACGAAAGCAATGGCAAGGAATTTGGAATTTCTTGGGAATATTAAAGTGGATAGGTTCCCATCATTGTGTTGGGGATTTTTCTGGCAAAATCCCAAAAACAAACAATTCAAGCACACAGAGGCAATGCTTTGTTTCCTTTACTCCGGGATCTTTTTGCACAAGGAAGCTTTTTTAAAAATTTTACTGAGAACAAAGTATTGCACCACCATAAAAGATTTCTATTCATTAAAACAAAACCACTGATACATATTCATCCTCTTTCACTCAGAGGGATTCACCAAAACATTTTAACAAAATTACTCTATCTCCTTTGAAATTTTACACCACTATGTGTAAAAATTTCATTTACATTCACTGCTATGTGAAAACAAATATTACAAGGATTTACTGCTGTAAAAGAAATAAAAGGATCAACACACTGCTGTGTGAAAAATTACGTATTCATCAAAACTTACATTACCCTTTTCACTGCTGTGTGAAAGACTTCATGGTTTTCACTGATACATGCTTCCCCTGGTTTTCTTACTCACTTCTTCGCACTGCTGTGTGTTCTCCTCTCACAATACAACTCACCAAAAAAAAAAAAAATCAATCTGTTTTACTTGTTCAGTAAAACAAAAACTTACACCGTGAATAATAAAAAACAATAAAAATTAAAACTATATGACATTGCCCATACCTATTGTAAATTCGCCATACCTCCGTAACATTAAAATTAAAATCTTTTACCTACAACTATGACAAATTTATTAAATGCATTAATATTAAAACGACGGTCAACCAAAATTTTATTTTACTCCACGCAATATTTATTTGATGTAGGTTTGTGATGCCCGTCAACCGTTGATTTGCCCTTCTGGAATCGAACGGCTGAGGTGAATATCAGAAGGCCTTTTTAACCGACATTTACCTTCCGAGAAACTGTCAGAGGGTGATTTCATGCCTCTGCCACGCGTCAACACTATATTTTCTCGAGTCACCTATGTACGAAAACCACTTCACGCAAAAGCGGTCCCGAGAAACTTACCGCGAGTTTGTGGTTTTACTTTGGTGGTTTTGGGCATATTAAATGCTGTGTTGAAATTACATATTCAACACTCCCCTTTAATTTCAACTACTGGGCATTCGGTCATACCCAGACACTTCCTCAAAAATTCAAAGCTTTTCTGATCCAATGGCTTTGTCAAGATGTCTGCAACCTGTTCTTGAGTCCTGCAATGTTCTAGGACAATTTCTCCATTGTTCACCAATTCTCAGATGTAGTGAAACCTTGTATCAATGTGTTTCGTTCTCTTATGAAACACTGAATTCTTTGACAATGCAATAGCTGAGCTATTGTCACAAAAAATCACTGTCGCTTTTGCCTGCTCTTGGCCTAAGCTCCTCAATATCCTTCTCATCCAAACTGCTTGACATGCTGCTGCTGTAGTGCCACATATTCAGCCTCTGCTATAGACAATGCTACAATGGACTGCTTCTTAGAAGCCCATGAAATGGCTCCTGAACCCATATAAAAAACATAACCGGAAGTGCTCTTCCAATCATCAACACTTCCAGCCCAATCACTATCTATGTATCCAACCAAATTTCTAAGACATTATATAAAATTTCAAACATTTTGGTACCTTTGACATACCTCAAAATTCTTTTTGCTGCCTGGCAATGTGCCTCCTTTGGCCTCTCTATGAATCTGGAAATTAAACTAACAGCATACATAATGTCAGGCCTAGTTGCTGTTAAATACATAAGGCTGCCTACAATACTCTTGTACAAACTAGGATCAAAATCCTTGCTGCTTTCCTCTCTGCTGAGTTTTAATCCCATTACTGTGGGAGTGATCGCTGCCTTGCATTCTTGCATGTTAAATATGCTCAATACGTGATTTACATATCTTTCCTGTGAGATAAAAATTCCTTTTCCATTTTGATCTACTTCTATGCCTAAGAAGTATCTCAAGAAACCCATGTCAGTCATTTCAAATTCCTCTTTCATGACTGATTTAAAATTCTTAATGAGTTGATCATCATTACTTGTAAAAATAACATCATCAACATATAAGACAACAATTAAATTTTACCATCTTTTTCTTTGATGTAGACGGTGGGTTCTCCTTCACACTTGTCGAATTCATTATCCAATAGATATGAATCTATTCTGCTGTACCATGCTCTTGGCGCTTGCTTCAGCCCATAAAGAGCTTTCTTCAATTTGCACACTTTGTGCTCTTCACCTTTCTTCTCATAGCCTAGAGGCTGTTCAACATAAACCTATTCCTTTAACACTCCATTTAGGAATGCTGACTTCACGTCCATTTGGTAGACTTTCCATTTGTTTTGTGCTGCTATGGACAACACTGCTCTGACGGTTTCCATTCTTGCAACCGGTGCAAAAGTCTCCTCATAATCTCTCCCATACTAATGCTTGTACCCTTTGACAACCAGCCTTGCCTTGTGCCTTTCTATCTTGCCTTCAGCATTCCTCTTGGTTTTGTAAACCCATTTCACTCCAATGACTTCTTTACCTTTTGGTAGCTCAACCAAATCCCATGTTTTGTTTCTCTCTATGGCATTCATCTCCTCATCCATAGCTTCTATCCATTTCTTATCTTTAATTGCATCCTCGAAATGAATAGGATCATCAACATGAAAAAACAAGGCAAATAAGGAATTCATTCCTTCATCATAAATATCACTTAAATTCCTAAACTTCTTACCTCTTTCATTTGGTGTGCAAGTGCTTGAAGACGCACTTGAATTTCCTCCTTGTGGTGTGCTTGGAGAAGCACTCTCATTTAGCCTCAATGGTGTCCCTTGCTGTCCTTGTCTTGGCACTGCTATTTGGGGATGCATTTCAGCCACCTCCTCATCATCTTCATCATGAGACAAACAATTTTTAACATTCATTGTTTTCTCTATGCTTCCATCCCAAGCACTGTATCCAATGAAAAGACATTTCTCCCCTTTGCTGTCCAACTTCCTTCTTAGCTGATCTGGAATGTATGCATAGGCCACACATCCAAAAACTCTCATGTGGGTGACTCCTTGCTTTCTCCCACTCCATGCTTCTTCTGGTACTCTATTCATCACTACTTTTGTAGGACACCTGTTCAGAATATATGCTGCACAATTTACAGCTTCAGCCCAATAGTCATTTGGCAAATGCTTTGCCTTCAACATGCTTCTCGCCATATCCATGATGGTCCTGTTCTTCCTTTCAGCAACTCCATTTTGCTGTGGGGTGTACCTTGCTGTAAATTGTTTATGAATTCCATTTTCTCTACAAAATCTTAGGAATTCCTTGGAGATATACTCTCCTCCTCTATCAGTTCTTAAGACTTTAATATGCAGCCCGCTTTGGTTCTCCACAAGTGCCTTGAAATTTTGGAATTTCTCAAACACTTCACTTTTGTTTT